>JAJIBD010003297.1:0-77666 GCA_021461705.1 Cryptotis parvus | reverse complement strand
AATACCAAGCACCTGGAAACTAAACAGCTCACTGCTGAACAACCAGCAAGTCATAAGAGAAATCAAAGAGGAAATCCAAAGATTCCTTGAAACAAATGAGACTGAAGACACGAACTACCAGAACTTGTGGGATACAGCAAAAGCAGTGTTAAGAGGCAAGTTCATAGCTCTTCAGGCATTCATCAGAAAAGAAGAAAAGGCCATCATAAACAGTCTGACTTCACAACTTAAGATCTTAGAGAGTGATCAACAAAAGGAGCCCAACCCAAGCAGAAAGAAAGAAATAATAAAACTTAGAGCAGAAATCAATGAGATGGAATGTCAAAAAACAATCCAGATCAACGAAACCAAAAAGCTGGTTCTTTGAAAAAATAAACAAGATTGACAAACCACTTGCAAGACTTGTAAGGAAAGGAAAAGAGAGAACCCAAATAAATAGAATCAGAAATGAAAACGGAGACATCACAACTGAAAACACAGAAATTCAAAAGATCATCAGAGATTACTATGAGAGCCTTTATGCCACGAAACAAGAGAACCTAGAAGAAATGGACAAATTCCTGAATTCCTATAGCTTCCCAAGTCTGCAACAAGAAGATTTGGAATACCTCAACAAACCTATCTCCATAGAGGAAATAGAATCAGTAATCAAAAGTCTCCCCAAACACAAAAGCCCAGGCCCAGATGGATTCACCAGTGAATTCTACAAAACCTTTAAAAGAGGACCTACTCTCAATTCTTTTTAAGCTCTTCCGGCAAATTGAAGAAACAGAAATACTCCCAAATAGCTTTTATGAGGCACATATCACCCTGATACCCAAAGCAGACAAAGATGTCACAAAAAAGGAAAACTACAGACCAATCTCCCTGATGAATACAGATGCTAAGATCTCCAACAAAATACTAGCAAATAGAATCCAAAGAGTCATCAAAAAGATTGTACACCATGACCAAGTGGGATTCATCCCGGGAATGCAAGGATGGTTCAACATCCGTAAGTCAATCAACATAATACATCATATCAACAAAAGAAAAATAAAAACCATATGATCATATCAATAGATGCAGAGAAGGCATTTGACAAGATCCAACACCCGTTCATGATGAAAGCTCTCCGTAGAAATGGGGATTGAAGGCACCTTCCTCAAGATAATCCAGGCCATCTACTACAAGCCCACAGCGAGCATCATTCTCAATGGGGAAAAACTGAAAGCCTTCCCCTTAAGATCAGGGACAAGACAAGGCTGCCCACTCTCACCACTTCTATTCAATATAGTACTGGAAGTACTTGCCATAGCAATCAGGGAAGAAAAAAGACATTAAGGGCATCCAGATAGGAAGGGAAGAAGCCAAGTTATCACTATTTGCAGATGACATGATATTATACCTGGAAAACCCAAAACTCTCTACCAAGAGGCTCCTAGAAATAATACATTCTTATAGTAGAGTAGCATGGTACAAAATCTATACCCAAAAGGCAATGGCCTTCCTATATGCAAACAGCGAAAGAGAAGAAAGGGACATTAAAGAAACTATCCCATTCACAATTGCACCGCAAAAAATCAAATACCTAGGAATCAGTTTGACAAAGAATGTAAAGGATCTCTACAAAGAAAACTACAAAACGTTACTTCAGGAAATAAAAGAAGACCTGAGGAAATGGAGACACATTCCCTGCTCATGGATTGGAAGGATTAACATTATCAAAATGGTAATACTCCCTAGAGCTTTATACAGATTCAATGCGGTCCCTATAAAGATACCCATGATGTTCTTCAAAGAAATTGAACAAACACTCCTGAAATTTGTATGGAATAATAAAACCCCACGAATAGCTAAAGCAATCCTTGGGAAAAAGAAGATGGGAGGTATCACTTTCCCCAACCTCAAGCTCTACTACAGAGCAGTTGTAATTAAGACAGTGTGGTATTGGTATAGAGACAGACCCGTAAACCTATGGAATAGAACTGAGTATCCTGAAACGCACTCACAAATATACAACCACTTAATCTTCGATAAAGGAGCAAAAAATATTAAGTGGAGCAAAGAAAGCCTCTTCAACAAATGGTGCTGGGAAAACTGGGCAGCTACATGTAAAAAAAATGAACTTAGACCTCCTTCTAACACCATGCACAAAAGTCAGATCAAAATGGATTCTAGATCTCGATATCAGACATGAATCTATAAGGTACATCGAAGAAAACATAGGAGAAGCGGCTCTATGACATCGAAGCGAAAAGTATCTTTAAAGATGACACACCACTGACCAAGCAAATGGAAGCAATGATAAACAAATGGGATTATATAAAATTGAAAAGCTTCTGCACCTCAAAAGAAACGGTGACCAAGATACAAAGACAGTCCACAGAGTAGGAAAGGATATTCACCCAATACCCATCTGACAAGGGGTTAATATCCAGGATATATCAGGCACTGGTAGCCCTTCACAAGAAAAAAACAGCCAACCCCATCAAAAAATGGGGAGAAGAAATGAACAGAAGCTTCCAAAAGAAGAAATTCGAATGGCCAAAAGGTATATGCAAAAGTGCTCTTCATCTTTAATCATCAGGGAGATGCAAATCAAAACAACAATGAGGTACCATCTCACACCACAGAGACTGGCACACATCCAAAACAGCAAGAACAACCGGTGCTGGCGTGGATGTGGAGAAAAAGGGACTCTCATCCACTGCTGGTGGGAGTGCCGACTGGTCCAGCCCTTTTGGAAAACAATATGGGCATTCCTCCGAAAGCTAGATATTGAGCTCCCATTTGATCCAGCAATAGCACTCCTGGGAATATACCCTATAGACCGAAAAACACATAGCAGAAACACTATCTGTACTTCTTTATTCATCTCTGCGCTATTCACTATAGTTAGAATCTGGAAACAACCTAAATGCCCGAGAACAGAGGACTGGCTAAAGAAACTGTGGTTCATCTACACTATGGAATACTATGCGGCTGTCAGAAAGGATGAAATTATGAAATTTACCTGCAAATGGATGGACATGGAGTCTATCATGCTGAGTGAAATTAGTCAGAAGGAAAAGGACAGATATAGAATGACTGCATTCATTAATAGGATATAGATACCAGTGTTTTAATAAATATGGGAAATGGTACTGGCAGATTAAAACTCACCACTGAATATACACAAAGAGACTTAAGTGATAAACTCTAAATATCTGCAGGGCTAGCCACAATGTGTAAAATAAGAGGGAGAGAGATGCAGAGACAGAGAGAGAGATAGAGAAAGAGAGGAAACTGGGGTACCTGCTATTAAGGCTGGTGGGAGAATGGGAGGGGAGGGGTACATTGGTGGTGGAAATGGGGCACTGGTGGAGGGATGGGTGCTGGAATACTGAATTACCAAGAACCAATTATGAACACCTTTGTAATTGTATGTTTCACGGTGGTATAATAAAAAAATTAAAAAAAAAAGACTGAGTCCAGACCCCTCTGCCATCTCCATAGCAGGTCACCTCAGAGCTCTGCAAATCACACCTCACACAGCTCACAATTACAGTTCTGTCACTGGGTGAAGACCAGCTGGAAAGGAAAATAATAACACCCAGTCTAAGCCTTCAGCGAGACTCAAGTGAGGCTACCCACAAAGATTCACCCTCAGCACAGCAAAAGCTATGGGAAAGAGTCAGAGAACCTTGTCAACCTCAGTGAACAAAACATTGCAGTATGAATCTGCTCTGTAAAGTCTAAGAGTGACTGATACTATATTGACATCCTCGACATAGTGATACCATTGGAGGGTGTTCAGTGAGCCCAGGGATATTATAGTACAGGCAGTCAGCAAAGTACAAGACAATATAGTAGCAGCAATAAAAAACTACATTACCTAAGTGACAAAAATGAATAATTTGGCTGGTGATATAAAAAAACACAATCGGAGGTTTGAGCAGAAGAATAACAGAAGCTGAGAAAAGATCACGGAGTTCCGGATGAAATGTCAGGAACTTCTGGGAAACACCTGAGGATGGGAAAGGTTTGAAAAAAATAGATAAATAGCTGAGGGGGCCCAAGCGATACTACAGTGGGAAGGGTATTTACCTTGCAATGTAGCCAATTGGGGTTTGATCCCAGCACCCCATATGGTCTGAGCACTACCAGGAGAGATTCCTGTGTGCAGAGCAGGAGTAGCTCCTAGTGATTTGATGGGTAGGGCCCCAAAACAAAAAACAAATGAACACAAAAATCTAAATAAAGGTGAGGTGTTTAGCAGAATGCCTATGTGCTGGCGGGGGGGCAGGAAAAGACAACACCAGGAAATAGAAATAGTCTCTAATACAAATCTGGCTATATGACAGATTGCTCCTTTTCTCTATAAATTATATCCTCAAAACAGAAAAGACAAGTGATTACAGCTCTCTGACTGATGCACACTGTAATACAGTATCTTGGAAGATTCATTGAGGAGCCTCATCTAACAGGGTATCACTTGTATCACTTGTCTTCCTGTTCATCATTGATTTGCTCTAACGGCACCAGTAACATCTCCATATGTCCTGTCTCATGCTAGTAGAGCCAAAGGGCATCTGCTTACTCCAGGAACATAAAGAGCCTCAAACCATTCCATCAGGTGATGGGAATGAGGTCTATAATTATTACTAGTATTTGGCATATCAAATACGACAGGGGGTAAGCTGCCAGGCTCTGCCTTGCGGGTAGGATACTCTTGTCGTCACCTCTGAACTCCAGCATTTATTGATGAACCGCGTGGCCGCAGCGGCCGTGCGAGCTGGGCTGTGATGAGCTCTTCTGCTGGGTGGAGTTCTGACAAGAGGGGAGTCTGGATGTGGAAGGCGGCCACCCTCATGGAGTGGGGGGGTCATCTGGCTTCTTGCGAGGCTCTGCTGGGGTGGCGGGCCAGGGCTAGAACCCGCCATCCCTCCCATCGGGCACCTGTTCCAGCTCTCCCTAATAAGCCTAACTCAGAGAGTAACCCTTTTTAATTTGGGCCCCTGTGATTAAGCGCCCACCACCTATCCGTATTCAGTGGAAGTCTGACAAACCTATATGGACACCACAGTGGCCCCTCAATATCAAAAAGTTAGAGGCACTGACAAATCTAGTGGAAGAACAGTTGAATTTAAGACATATTGAGCCATATTCATATTAGTTCCTAAGACTATTATTTATTACATAGCTGAGACCTTTGTCTTTTTACTAACTTCTCCACAGTTCTACTTTTAAAATGTCATATTAACTATATTAATATATCTAATTAAAAATAGAATATTTTCAGCAGTTATGCCATATATATGAATATAAATCCTGGGATTGGGTGGTTTTAGGTGGCATATCCTAAGAGGTAGGCTAGGGGCCACACCTCATGATTCCCAACCAACAGGGCCACACCAGTGTGCTCAGGGCCATGTGATACTAGTGTTCAAACCCAGGTTGGTGCTGCCTTGCATAAGTCCTAATCCCTGTGTTATTTTCCCAGACCTTGGGCTTTCTGGGTTTGGTGTGGATTTTGTTTATTGTTCTGTTTGTTTGGGCCACTCTCTGTAATGCTGAGGAACAAGTCATTTCTCCCATTCCCGCCCCACCCCTGTGATTTGTTTTGTGATTAGATACATTTTATTTGATTGCAAGGGGTGGGGGTGGGGGTGGGTGAGGTGGCCACACTTAGAGTGTTCAGTAATTACTCCTGACTGTAGTCAGAGTTCACACCTAGCTGAGCCAGAAACAGAACTTGGATTGATCATGCAAAAGGAAAGAACTTAACCCCTATTCATATTTCTGGCCTGAAGTTATTCTTTAAAATCAACTGAATACTTATAGACTGAGAGAGGAGAAAGATCTGATTTAATGCTTCTTTTGAAAACAACTAAGAACAATTAGATATTAGTTCAGTAACTTAACTGATGTATGACAAATACTAAGGTATTAAGAATATTTTCTCCCTGGTTTCTATTTGTCTTTACTATCCATTTAAATGTTTCACTGATAGTGCCAATAATTGTCGAAAGTCTATTACCACATAGAACTTAGCATTAAATACAGGCATAAAGATACACATGATAACCTCTAAGTATATGTATTACAATCCACAATATGTAAGAGAGGGAAGAGAGAAAGAGAGAGAAAGAGAAAGAGAGAAAAGAGATGGAGAACCTACCACGGAGGCAGACTAGGGGAGGGGGAGGGGAATCGGGGACAGTGGTGGTGGGAAATGGGCACTAGTGGAGGGATGGGTGCTGGAACACTGTATGGCCAAAACCCAAACATGAACATTTTTGTAATTGTTAAAAAATTAATTAATTAATTAATTAATTAAAATTGTTTCACTGATAGATGATATCTAGGAAGGCAGAAGCATACTTACATCCTACACAAAAGCAGTAGAGACTGGTCTGTGATCTCACACCCAACATCTCTTTTTCCTAGACACACAGGACTTTCCAGTGTTGTTTAAGAACAGAAGAGACACACACTGCTTCAGACTGGGTCCATAAAACACCCACAGACTCTATTTTTTCCAGCTAGATGTAGATGAGTGCTGTGACCCTGAAGGTCATGTTTTAAAGATAGCAGAACTGTAGGAGGCAGTCAGTCTGGCATCCTAAACTCATGCCAGGAAGCCACTCAACCAATCAGAGAGGAAGAAAAGGAGGAAGAGGAGGAAGAGGAGGAGGAAGAAGGGAAGGAGGAAAAAAGAAGGTGTTAGCCCTCATCACCTTTTGATTTGTCTGCTACAAAAAGCAAGCAGAAAAAAAAAATTCCAACTTTATTTCTGCTCGCTTTTCTGGCAGACAAATTCAACTGTCCACATAAATTGGAAAATTTGAAAGTTTTTAGAAACAATTTAATACTTAAGGTAATGTGAAAATCAAGCGGAGGGCTTTTTCAAAGTGCAAATGATTTTCAAAATTCCTACATATTTCTGACCTGTGTCCCATGTTTCAGATCACTAACTGGAACCTCTGGCCCTCCTGAGTGCATTGGAGGAGGTTTTTCTGGAGAAGCATGATGATTGCTATCTTCAGTTACATGAGGAGCAAACATGTGCGGGTGGGGGGCTTCTATTCTGTACAAATGTCCCTTGTCTTCTATAAGTACAAATGTCCCTTGTGAAGCAAGGGACATTCTATAGTACAAATGTCCCTTGTGAAGCAAGGGACATTTGTACTATCCGAATAGAGATAAATCAGAAGTCACAAATGGTGGGAGTCATAGGACAGGAGTGATGGATTCACTCAAAAGAAATTGTGGTAATAGACTTTCAAAATGTGAACCTTTTCTCACCTTCTCTAATATCCCATCAGATCACTTCACTTGACCACTTGACATCCCATTATTGATCGATTGCTCGAGCGGGCACCAGTAACATTTCCATTTGACACTATAACGTGTGTCATAACCAGGTATGCTGAACCAAAGACTTACAGACATGGGGCAGAGCTGCTACTTGCTCTCCTGTGCCCAGCCGCTCACGAGGCGCCCAGGAGGGATGGCAGGTTCTAGCCCTGGCCCGCCACCCCAGCAGAGCTGCACAACAAGCCAGATGACCCTCCCACTCCATCGGGCCCCCATTTTCCACATCCGGATTTCCATCTCTTCAGAACTCCACCCAGCGACAGCCTATTACAGCCCTTCTCGTTTCATCTATTTAGAGGTGACTACAAGGGTATGCCACCTGCATGGCAAGCCTGGCAAGCTGCCCTGTTTTATTTTATATGCCAAATACCATTAACAATTATATTAGTTCATTCCCATGACCTAATATAATGGTTTGAGGCTCTTTATGCTCCTGGAGTGAAGAGATGCCCTTGGGCTCTACTAGCATGAGACAGGACATATGGAGACATTACTAGTGCCCTTTCTAGCAAATAGATGATCAACGGGAGGATAGTGAGAGAGACTGTAATGTGCCAGTGCAGCCCAATGGCATCTGGTTGCTTCAGGAATACGAAGAGCCTCAAACAGTTCATTCAGGGTCTTGACAAATAAGTCTGACCATCTTGTAGGTGGGTGGCCACACGATCTTTTGATATCCCATGGGATTCATCAGTGACAGCTCTAGTCCAGTGGTCATCTCCAAATCGCATTACATGTGCAGCCCATCTGATGTTTGATGCCTTGGCAAACAAGACAGTGTCCCTGACTCTGGATCATTGATGGAGGTCAGAACTCCATATTACTTCACTCAGTTGAGTGAGGTGTGATATTCCAAGCATAGCTCTTTCGAGTCCTCTTTGGGAGACCTGAATAGCGTTCTCATCCTGCCTTTGTAGGGCCCAGGTCTCTGAGGCGTATGTTAATGCAGGGAGAATGGTGGAATCGATGAGATGTGCCCAGAGCCAGAGGTTCTTTGTCTTTTGAGCTATTTCTTCCATGCTCTTGAAGGCATTCCAAGCCGCTCTCTTCCTCCTGAGTAGCTCAGGTTTTAGGTCATTCGTCATGTTGAGTTCACAACCTAGGTACACAAAACTGCTGCATTCAGAGATGTTTGTTCCGTTGAGAGTGAATAGGACTCGAACCAGGTCGTTTCTCATGAACATTGTTTTGTTTAGATTCAGCTGTAGACCTACCCTTCCACATTCTTGGTCTAAGTCAGCCAGCATTTGTGCCCCTTGGCTAATGTTTAGTATTATTAGAACAATGTTATCAGCGAGAGGAGGTGGTGTGATTGCTGGTCATCTATCTTCACTCCCATTCCTTCCAATTCTAATTGTCTCATGATGTTCTTGAAGGTGGTGCTGAAGAATTTTGGTGAAATGGTATCACCCTGCCGAACCCCTCTTTTGACATTGATATCACTTCTTTGTAGAATGGTGAGATCCTGGTGGTGAATCCGTAATACAGCTCACGAAGAATCTTGATGTATTGGGTTTGAACACCCTGTTTGGCTAGGGCTTCGATGAGTGATTCGGTCTCAACAGAACCAAAAGCTTTCTTTAAATCAATGAATGTGAGACAGAGCAGCATCTTGAACACTCTACAAACTTCAACGAGCTTGGTTGCCCTGTGGATATGGTTGATAGTGCTGAATCCTTTTCGGAAGCCAGTTTCCTCGCATGGTTGTCCTTCATCTTCTAATGTTCTGCCAATCCTCTTCAGGATGTCTCAAGTGAACAGCTTGTAGATGATGGACAACAGGCAGATGGGGCAATAGTTGCCAATGTCGTGATGTTTCCCTTCTTGAAAAGTAGAACTGTCCTGCTGGTTTTTCATTGGGAGGGCACCTTGCATTCAGACAGCGTGTGAAAAGCTGAGCCAGTGTATTGATGAGTACTGATGGCAGATTCTTCAGGTGTTCGGGTTTGACTTTGTCTGGGCCGGGTGCAGTTCACTTCACTACCAACGAAATGGCATGTTGGATTTCAGAAGGGAGAACATTGGGAACTACATATCCATCCTGTGGAATTTGGTATGTGGGCAGATGGACGTGGCTATCAAAAGATCCGAGTAGAAGTCATGGGTAATCTTCTCCATTGCCTTTCTGAAAGATGTGATAGAATCATCAGGATGCCAGAGGGCAGTGATTTTGGTCTTATAGTTGGAGAAGGACAGGCAGGCATTGCAAATGCTTTTCCTGGCTTCTTCTGCATCAGCCAGTATTTCTGCTCTTCTCTTCTCTCTTTGAGGTCTTCCTTTATTGCTTCTCTTCACTGCTTTGTAAGCTTGGATATTAGCATAGGGTTACCTAAGGCTCGCACCTTGCTACGTTGGTGAATGAGCTGGAGACTTTTTAAAAATTTTTTATTATACCACCGTGAAACATACAATTACAAAGGTGTTCACAATTGGTTCTTGGTAATACAGTATTCCAGCACCCCGACTTTTTGAAGATAGGCATCCTTTTGTGGCTTTCTCTCTCTCAGCATTCTTTGCACAATCATGGAGGTCCTGAACCAGTCGGTTGCATTCTTCATTGATGTCGTCAATGATGGTATCTTCCCATGTTGCCACAATGGTGCCAAAGAGTTCCCAGTTGGTGGTTGTTCTGGTAGTTCTCTTCTTAAACTTTGCAGCCTTTCCTCCCGTTGCGTAAAGTAGAATTTTGCACAAAGAAGATGGTGGTCCAATCCTGTTTGGAATTTTGGGACTACAGCGACAACACATGTGCTTATGTGCTGTGTGAATATGTGCTGCTGTATTAAGGGCTCTTTCAGGGTCGGGAAATAAACATTTTTATTACTGGTTTTGACATATCAAATACGCATCAAGACAGCTTGCCAGGTTCTGCCATGCAGACAGTATGCCATCAATTGAATGATCCCCAATCATTCTATTGATGGCAAAACCATCGATTGATTATGATGTGGTCAATTTCATTGTAGAACAGTCCACCAGGAGATTCCCACGTCCAACGTTTCAATTCAGCCTTATGGAACGCTGAGTTCCCATGAATGGTCTTGGTGGACATGATGAATTTATAGTCTCTCACCCTGATTGTTCCATTCTAGGCAATGGGTCCCAATGTGGAGTTCTTCGGCCGATCTTCTCGGTCCTATCTAGCATTAAAATCACCAACTATTAAGCTAGAGTGATAGCACAGCAGGTAGGGCATTTGCCTTGCATGAGGCCAACCCAGGTTCGATCCCCAAGACCATTCATGGGAACTCAGCCATGCAGACAGTATGCCATCAATTGAATAATCCCCAATCATTCTATTGATGGCAAAACCATCGATTGATTATGATGTGGTCAATTTCATTGTAGATCCCGCCAGGAGTAATTCCTGAGTGAAGAGCCAGGAGTAACTCTTGATCATCACTGGTGTGACACCAAAAGCTAAGTAAATAAATAAATAAAATCATCGACTATGATCTTGTAGAAGGTGTAATCTTCTTTGCAGAACTCCTCCAGTTCCATGTAGAATTTCTTAATTTCTTCTTCCTTGTATGTGGATGTTGATTTGTAGACAAAGAAGATACAAACTGCTGGCAGTGGGCCAAATCTCTTCAAGTGTAATCATCTATCCAGTTTGTTAGACATTCAAATGAATCAATGCTCATGGCCAGGTTCATGTTGACAATGACACAAACACCACTAACACCTCTTACATCACATGTTCTGAGGAACAGTTCTTCTCCGGTGTCAAAAACAGCAAGATGTGATTGGCGCCTTCTCATCTCAGTCAGACCAATGATGTCGTACTTGATCTTTCTCCCTTGCACCATCAGGTCCTTGATATATGCTTCCAATGCCAGTTACATGCATTGAAAGTTCAGACAGTCATTTAGTCCTTCGTTTTGGCAGCCTAGTTTAGCCCGGAGATTTTATCAGCCATTCCTTTTTCATCCTTCTTAGTGCTGCTGTATTAAGGGCTCTTTCAGGGTCGGGGAAATAAACATTTTTATTACTGGTTTTGACATATCAAATATGCATCAGAGAGCTTGCCAGGCTCTGCCATGCAGACAGTATACTCTCAGTAGCTTAGCGGGCTCTCTGAGAGGGGTGGGTGGAGTATTCTTGGCAATTTGGAGATAAACTGCGTGGTTGCGAATCGGCCGTGCGCAACGGGGAGAGCTGGTAGCTGCCCTGCCTGGTATCTGCGTCACCAGGTATCTGCTCTGTCCACGTGTTTCCCAGCAGAAATGACGAAATATAATGTCTATAATTCCCATAACTGCCATATTTCATCTAAGTGTCCTAAGCATACTTTGGGCTGGAGCCACTTTCTAGATTTGAGGCAATCACACCTCAGTCATTCAGATGCTTGTCCAGTATCATGGCACCAAGAAGCATCTGAGGTGAAACTTGAACCCTTATCTTAGACTTGAGACCTGCTTCTCTTTGCACTGAGCTTAGGTGGCCACAGACAGTAGCTCCTCTCATCTATAAATCCTTCAAAAGACCCTGTGTGTGCTGGAATGTTCTTGTCTCCTCTCTTTCATATAAATGTTCACAACAATAAGCACATGCTGTGTGCTTATTAATAAATTCAAGTTAACCGAATTTAACTGGTTCTATTTTTTTAAATGGCACCAAAAGTGGGCTTTTCCTCTCTGCTTTCACACGAAACTGTCAGGGTAAGTAAAGCTGTCTGTTTCAGAAGGAATGTGGCCTGAGCTTTCTTAACAGCAAGAATCAGATAACTGAGTAAGCAAGACTATGGTTTTTTACATATTAAATTCCATTTCCGATCCAAAGAGATAGTACAGCAGGTAGGATGACTACCTTACATGCAGCTGACATGAGTTCAAACTCCATACAGTCCCCATGTACCACCAGGAATTATCCCTGAGTACAGAGCCAGCAGTAAGCCTTAGTACTGACAGATATCGCAAAAAATAAATAAGAAAGAGAGAAAAGAAAGTATGTTTCAGCTTTCATGTTGGTCTGGAGTGTAATGCAGTGTAAAGTACACTGGGTTAGACACCCCCAGAACCACAGTTTTGCCTTGAGCATCAGGCTAAACCACTTCATCTCTACATTCTTCAGAATCTTCATCCACAAGCCAGGCAGAGATTACTGGTGACCAGTGATACCATAAAAGCAGAAGCCAGACTTTCTGTGCTTCATAAAGTCTCTAGACTGAACCAACAGTTTGCAGAAACAAATGCAGAGAGACACAGGTTTGAAGAACATTTAGGGAGGCAGTTTGCAAATCAGGGAACAGAAGAGAACAGAGGATTAACATCTGAGTTTCTTCCTTTAAAAAAAATTCTAATAAAAGAGCTAAAAGAGGATAAGAAAAGACATCAATGACATAACAAGCAATTACAATCATAATTGGATCCCATTTTCAAATCGTAGGAGAAAATATTTTAAGCAAAAGAGCACAAATGATATGATTCCATTTATATAAAGTTCAAAATAGATAAAACTAATCTAAGCTCCTAAAAGTCACCATAACATTCTCCTTTTTTCCATCTCTGTTCTGGTTCTACGGGTGTATTCAGACAAGATTTGGGATAATGTTATATGTATTTAGATATATCACTGTACAGTCAAAGATACTTTAAAATGACTAATCTCAGTCCTCTGTCAATAGAAATAAATCATGAGAATTTTTAAAAATATATTTTAATTCCCAACACTCTTTTATAACTTAGTCAAGGAAGGCATTATAGAATGATAAAACTTTTTAAAACAGGCTGGAGTGACAGCACAGCACCGAGGGCGTTTGCCTTGCATGCAGCTGACCCGGTTTGATCCCCGGCATCTCATATGGTCCCCCATGCACCACCAGGAGTAATTCCTTAGTGCAGAGCCAGGAGAAACCCCTGAGCATTTCCAGGTATGAGCCAAAAAGAAAAAAAACTTTTGAAAAATGTATCAAAAAGCAAAAAGAAACTTCCTTAGGAAAATCAGATACAAAAGAACAGGGTATTTATCTTATGAAAAGCAAATGTGAGAGATGTGAGAGTTGAGCATGATCCAGGGAGTCAGACACATGTAAGAGCTGCTGTCGGCTCTCCCCATGCTAGGCTGACCATGAGGCGTTGTGAAGGGGGCAATCTCTGGCCTTCACCTGCCACCCCAATAGAGCTTCAGAAGCCTCGCGCACACAATCACAGCCATTTTCAAGATCTGGATTCCACATCTCGTCAGAGCCCCACCCAAGAGAGAAGCCAATTTCAAGCCCAGGTTTGTGAGTCTTGGTGGCTAAACACACCAGGCTTGTGTTGAGCTAGAGATGGGGTCCATCCCCCAACCTCAGTCCCCTCCGGAAGGCCCAGTGAGCCCTCCCTGAACTGCTGCTGGCACAGTCGGCCATGATCCAGAGACTCAAACACACAGAAGAGCTACTATCCGCTCTCCCCATGGCACACAACCTCAAAGTGGCTGCACAATATCTTACAGGCTGGTACATTTAGGTATCCCATCACATTTTACAGAATTAAGTATGGGTTATACAATCACAAGTCTGTAGGCATGATGTGTGGTCTGCGGGAGCATATTGATAATTTCCTATACAGTGGATTCAAATGGCACAATGGAGATTTAATAATCTCCACTGACTTTTGTCTAGGAACATATTCATGGACTGTATTTAGAGAATTGCTCCAACAAGCAATATAGAATAGATTTTTCAGGGTGTGCTTAAGACAGGCTCAGAAGTTAAGAAAAATTTGAAATAAGTGTTGTCCATAGGTGCAGTGGTGGTGGGTCTGAGGTTGACTAGGAGAAACCGACTATGATCTAGAAACTCAGAAAGTGAATGTAAGAACAGAAATTGGTCAGACTAGCACATAACAACCCAGAAAAAAAGTCATGACTTTATCAATATCATTTTCTCTATAATGGTCAATATAATTAGTATATAATATATATTATGTACTATATTTATATATATTTATATATATACTATATTTACATATATTATATATTATATAATATATAATAGAGACTCACAGACAAGGGGTAGAGCTGCTACTTGCTCTCCCTGTGCCCAGCCACTCACGAGGTGCCCAGGAGGGATGGCGGGTTCTAGCCCTGGCCCACCACTCAGCAGAGCCTTGCAACAAGCCAGACGACCCCCCACTCCATGAGACCTCCATTTTCCACATCTGGACTTCTCTCTCGTCAGAAATCCACCCAGCAGACCAGCCTATCAATATATGCTGAACTTAGAGATGACTACAAGTGACTACCTGCACGGCAGAGCCTGGCAAGCTACCCATGTTGTATTTGATATGCCAAATACCAGTAACAATTATAGACCTCATTCCGGAATAGATTGAGGCTCTTTATGTTCCTGGAGCAAGCAGATGCCCTTGGGCTCTACTAGCATGAGACAGGACATATGGAGATGTTACTGGGGCCTGCTCGAGCAAATCGATGATGAACGGGAAGACAAAGATCCAGTGAAAATTAGTGCCGGTTAAAGGAGCAGGTATAGGGATGGGGGTGGGAAATGAGGGTCTCTGATGGTGGAGGCAGCACAGTGGTGGTGGGATTGGTGTTGAGCGATATCACTTTATAACAACTGTATTGTGAAAAACTTTGTACTTTGTAAATGAAGGGGGTTGAAGCTAAAATTTCTTTTAAAAAATGGAAAAGAAAGTAAATGTGAAAGCAGAAAGTTTGATAAATGTGGAAAATGGTACACTTCAAGGGATACGTACATTAAGAGCTATAGAATTAATCATGTCTGTTGAGCTTGGAAACTCAAGACATAAGACAATTTTACGAATAATCAAAACTTTCAATATACATGATCAAAATGGGCCTATTTCCCTGGACACCATCTACTTAGATGCTGCAAGTACTTGGGGGAGAAGGCAGCACCCCAGAACTATGGTCTCGGCTCTTCAACAGAATATACCTCCAAACTGGTCTGGTATTAAAAAAATTTTTTTAAACAAAAAAAAAATACTTTCTGCCAACAGCCCCAAACCTGAAAAGGAACATCCATGAAAGGAAGAGAGTAAGGCGCTGAAGGCTGCCAATATTCTCTTTGCCCTCCTTATATCTGCAGGTTCACTCTAATCCACCTAATCCAGAGCTAAGGATGACACTGAAAGTTACCAACCATATTCACACAGTAACCAAGTTCATTGAGGTTTGTAGGGAGTTCAAGATGCTGCTCTGTCTCACGCTCATTGATTTATTTTTTAATTTTTTTTTAACAATTACAAAACTGTTCATGTTTGGGTTTCGGCCATACAGTATTCCAGCACCCATCCCTCCACCAGTTCCCATTTCCCACCACCAATGTCTCCGATTCCCTGCCCCCTCCCTAGCCTGCCTCTGTGGCAGGTTCTCCATCTCCTTTCTCTCTTTCTCTTTCTATCTTTCTCTCTTTCCTCTCTTACATGTTGTGGATTGTAATACATATACTTAGAGGTTATCATGTGTATCTTTTTGCCTGTATTTAATGCTAAGTTCCTTTCGACAATTATTGGCACACTGTTCCTTTCTCTGATTTACCCAACCTCTGCTTTCACACGTTTGTGGTAGTTTCCAACTTTGGCAAGACCTACTGATCTACTTTTGCCTGACCTTGGATATTGGTATCATAATATGTATATATATGTATACGTATTTATGTCATGCAAATAAATGCAACCATTCTATATCTGTCTCTCCTCTGGCTAATTTCACTCAACATGATCCTCTCCATGTCCATCATTTATAGGCAAATTTCATGACTTCATTTTTCCTAACAGCTGCAAAGTATTCCATTGTGTAGATGTACCACAGTTTCTTTATCCAGGCATCAATTCTCAGGCACTCTGGTTGTTCCCAGATCTGACTATTGTAAATAATGCTGCTATGAATATAAAAGTAGGGATGATATTTCCGCTGCATGTTTTTGGCTTCCCAGGGTATATTCCCAGGAGTGATATGGCTGGGTCAAATGGGAGTTCAATTTCTAGTCTTTGGGGAATGTCCATATTGTTTTCCAGAAAGGCTGTGAAGATAGATGGTCAGCAACTACACCACCTCCACTTCACTGATGACACTGTTCTAATAACACCAAACATTAGCCAAGCAGCACAAATAAAAGGTAAAGAAGGTTAAATTTATAAAAGTCTATTATGTTTCTTTTTTAATTCATTACTTGTGTAATGTAAAACAATTATTTATTGTGTGTGTGTGCTTTATTCCTTGTTCCTTGACTCCATTAGCAAAGTTCTGGGTTACTGACGTATGTAAGCAAATGTCAGACACAACTTTTCCCCTCATGATCACTATTTATGATGCAAAGACAGTATCTAAAATAAAGTAACCTATGAACATCTGCTTTCTTATACAAATAGGACTTAAGATTTTGATTTAGGAGATAAAAAGTCTGGTAATTCCCGGTCCACTTTTCTAAGTGATAATAACAAAAGGCACTAAATAGCAGCTGCTGCTTCTACAATGAGCCCTCTTGCAGCTCACCTCAGTTATCACCAGGAAAAATTAAGATTGCTGGGCTGCCCCAAGTTTATGATCCCTGGGACAGTCTTATAGACTCCAACCCAGAGTTCGGTAAGCATCACAGATGCTTAATGTTCTTATTCTTTAGAGGGGATTTATTTTTATGACTTGGAGATATACACCATTGCCTTTTGGAAATAGTTTAGTTCTTTGAATTTTAACCAGAAATTGAAATACTGAAAGTCCTCATTTTTATTAGCAAGTGACCTTGTTACATCAATTTTACTCTGGGCATACTGTGAAAAGCAGATTGGAGAATCTCTGGACTCTAATGTCTAATTCTAATATCAAGCCCACAATTTCTCCCCTACCTTTCCAGCACAATCAAGAAGAAAAGCTAGAACTGGTTTATAGTGGTTGAGAAATAGCACCTTAGCAATTAATAATAAGCACCTAATGTGCCTGCTATCTCATTTAAAGCAAGACATCCATGACATTCAATAATTAATGGTATGACCTAACATTATTGGAGAAACTAATAGAGTACATATTTCAAGCAGAAATCTATTCAATAAATGAAAAATGTCTTAGTTCTACACCATTATCCTCAAATAGAGGTAAATCAAAACACATGACTGATAAACAGGAAAAGGAATAAGAATCACATAGTTAAGTATGGAGACTGGTAGTGTCACTGTCACAAAATTGGTGACTTTCTTCCATGTCAGCTGAAGTTCTTAATATCTTTAGGGTTCAGTAAAATGGCAAAGGAAATTTATACTATAATTAGAAGTTTTTAGGTTTACAAATTTCAGATTCTCCATCATTTTTTCCTACTTCAATTTCAGAAAATGAGACAAAGCAAAGACTTTTTCATAGTAAGTATCCTAGCCTCAAAGTTAAGAATTTTGGTTTCCTTTCCCTCAACTGGAGATGTTCTCACCTACCTGAAAAATTCTATGAGTCGTCAAAAAAATACAGACACATCAAGAGAAGCATACAGCAAATGAAACAATTTTGAATCCCTAACTCTACCCTATGACAGTCTTGCAAATGGTAATGTCCTTCTCTGGAGAGGACTGCTGCACCATTTTGATAGCTGGCCAAGAAATATCTCCTATATAAGTTTCTTTAAAGAGGGAGAAACTTAAAAGTTCACTCAAGCATTTTAATGACTTCAAGTTGGGTAGCAAGAGCCTGGGGCTTTTTCTGTGTCATAAGGAAACTGCTATGAGATGACAATCAGAACCCTAAGTAATTATTCTGTATGAGATGAAGGTAACAGCAAGAGACAGAAATTGTCACTTTTCCATGACGGTTTTTCTTCTCCACTTCAGAAATTTATTTTATGGCTATAATGCGAGTCAATGGCAGAGGTCAATCAAATGCTGTAATCCCAGAGTTCAGAATTCATATGACACTTAAAAAGAGAACACCTCTGGGTAAGAACAGAAGCAGAGCTGGTAGGCCGCCTATCTTCATGTGCTGACCTGGATTCAATACCCAGCACCACATATGGTCCCCTGAGGACCACTAGGAATGATCCCTAAGTGCAGAGCTAGGAGAGAGTCCTGAGCACTGAAAACCAAAAATTTGAAAATAAAAAAATAAAATAAAATAAATAACAGCCCTCACTAAGTACACATTCCTCCTAAATGGAGGGTCATTGTGACCTGTAAACAAGTACAACTATGTGATAAGTTATTTCAGGTGTTCCTGCTCCTTCAATCCAGATCACGGGTTTCCCTGTCCCTTCCTCCATTTAGAATATTAATATAGAATATTCATCTATATTCAAAAGATCATAAAATTATCATTTCACTCTAAAAGAGCAAGTTGAAATAAGAATGATCCAAAAGATAAAGAAAATGCTAAGTTAAATGCACACTTCCAGAACCAAAAGAATGTGAACTTTCCATAAGGCAAGTAAATGGTCAGTTTGGATATAAAACACCAAAGTATGAATTCCTCAACTGTCCTGGGACCAAGACACCAAACAATTACTCTATTCCTAAATAGTAAGTATAGTGCATTGTGAAGACTCCTAGCTCAGAGCCTGAAAGTATCAGTTTAAACACTGGTTTTACTGATTATAGCTTCATACTTTGAATTACTCCTCTGCATCTTAGATTTCTCTTCTCTACTTTCCCTATAACAAGGTTCCTTTTAGGTTTCTTGAAAGGGTTGAATGAGACAATAGAGCTAAAAGTAAGAAGCACACAGTTCAATACGCCTAATGAGTGGTCACTCTATCCGCTAATTTTCTTGTAAATGAATAAATATCTTCAAAGTTTCCTTCAGCACAGCCCTTATGAAACACTCCTTTCTGGTTTTCTTTTCCATCAAACTGAAGCTTGATCATCTCCTAAGACATAATCAAAAGAAGAGGTTAAACTAACTGAGCAGTCACTAGGCAATTAGAACAATAGGCAACCTAAAACAGACATCTGCAAAAAACAATAATAAAATTAAAAATAAGAATAAAACACACACCTGCATATTCAATTAGGTGAGGCTGGAACATAGACCCAAGTGTAGTAGTAAAATAGGCTTTATTCTATTTAAAGAAATTACATTCTTCCTATATATAAAATGATGTAAGCTTCAGGTCATGGAGATAGAAAGATTTCTTATACTCTCTGCAAGAGAACTGAGGGCAAAAGGTGACACTCTTGCCAGGCAGTACAGGAGGATGCTGGAAATCTCTCAGGAACTTTTCTATGAAGTCTATGGCAGGTCTGGGGACATGTGCGTAAATCTGCATATGTATATGCCAATGAACGAATGAGCCACCCAAGAAACACTTGCACAGGGAATCAGCCCCACAAGGGCACAAACTGACAGCACCTCAGTCTTTCACCCAGGACTGGCAGCCAGCCCCCAATCACTGCAGTATTTATATTCAACAGAAAGGATCAGTCCAGGCTCTCAGCACTCCAGTTATCAGTGTGAGCATCACCACTCAGCACTAGAAAACTGTAGCTCTCCAACCAGCAGACAAGGGCAGACCAGCATTTCACCTGCCTGTGTTCAGAGGAACCAACCCAGGTTTCCCCAGTGGCTCGGCAGATTTCTGGTTCTCTTCCCTGAGTTTGGACAGTTAGTCCCTGAGATTCTTGCTATTCTGGGATGAATTGTCTCAGAGATAAAGAAATGTCATTCCACCTGGCCAAGATGAAGACTCAATCTTAATTTGTTCCAAAATAAATATGGCCATATGTTGTACTACAAACTGAACTGATTAGTTATACCCTGATGACAGAGTTACAAGGCAAGAGGACAGTATCTGTTGGAAGCAAGGTGACATTTCACAAAAGTAAACTCAACATGGATTAAAATGTTAAGATTCAACCAGAGCCATAAAATGCATTGAAGAAAACATTGGCAGAACTCTCTAGGAAATTGTTCAGAGAGGTATCTGCAACAGGAAGACTACAGAGGTAAAAGCAGCAAAAATAAATATATGGGACTACATGAAATTAAAAAGCTTCTCCACAGAAAAATAAACTCAAGCTATACGAATTCTGAGCAAGAGCCTGTCTTGCTCAGTCTTCTGAGCTTCTATCTGAGTTCGAAGCCTGATGGATGAAAAAACAGGACCACAGATTCTCTGGTAATCAGTGTCAGTTTAATTCAAGTGAACCCAGATTATTATAGAGAAGTCATGAAGGGTTAGGGTAGCAATTACAGATAGGTGTGGTTGAACAATAATATAAACAATGAACAGATGTAAAGACCCTCCTTTAGGGAAAATCTTCTAGGAGACTGCCCTAGGACAGAATCCTATCTAGGGGCCACAGCACTCTGTATTCCTTCTAGGAGAGCCATCCAAGGGCAGGATTCTACCTAGGGGTATACTGCTTTCTCATTTCCTTTACCAGTAATCCATTTAAACAATGATATTAAATATACTTCTTATAATATTTCTAGTCATTTTGTATAAACACAGTAAGAGATACAAACTTTTATCTACACCCTGAATTAAGCTTAAAAATCTCTTTGGACTTATGGCAAAGGGTGGCTTGGCCTAGGGATATCTCGCTATATTTCCAGACTACAGTCCTCACGCCAAGTGAGTTTTTCATAATCCCAAGATGGTCTTTAATCAGTTGATAATTTGAGGGTCATGACAGAATTTGTTCCATGACTGTGCTCTTAAATTATAATACTTCTTACTGCGCTTTGGCTGTCCCTCATCAAAGTCAGGGTAGCTTACTTACATCTTGCCCTGGGTTCATCCAAGTCTCTCAGTAGGACCCACCTTTCAGGGTGTAAGAAACCAAGGTCAATCTAAGGGCAACTGAGGCTTAAGTCAGGTAAATATGACAGATCCCCAGAAGCAAATATACCAAAGTAAATTAACTCCCATATTACAAAAGCATAGCTTTAACTATCTTCCTGTGTCTATATAAAAAGGACATTGCTCTAACATAAAAATAAGCGAAGGACATAAAGAAAAGAGAAAAGCAACATTTTACCTATCTATACAAAATCCAAAGCCATCAGAGGGTTTGACTTTTGTAAGTTACTCTGTCCAATTAGAAGATCTTTGTGACTAACAGATAAGGGACACAAAGGAGAGGTTAAAGTTAAACACAGAGGATTGGGTATGCCAGGGTGGGATAGAGTGTACCCCTCAGGGGCACTGGAATGGGTGTAATTCAATTAACCTAAACTCCCTGCTGGAGAAGTAAGGACAACCAAATATTAAACCTGACATGCTTAGAACTATAATCCATCAACACCCTACTGAACGAGAGAAATTATTTGCATGCAATGTATCAGATTAAGCGCTGATATCCAAAATCTATACGGCACTTAAAAAAGATCAACAACAAAAAAACACACAATGACTTCATTCACAAATGGGGTAAGATACCTGTTTTGCATGCAGTTGACCTGGGTTGGATCCCTAGAACCCCATATGATCCTGTGAGCACAGAGTCCAGAATAAGCCCTAAGCAATGCAAGACGTGCCCCCCCACAAACAAAATAAAATAAAATAAACAAATGGTGGGAGGATATGAACAAATATTTTCCCTAAGAAGACATACAGATAACCAAAGGGCTTACAAAGAAGTGCTCAATATCATTAATGATTAGAGAAATAGAAATGAAAACAACACTGAGATCTCATCTCCCCACCTGGGAGAATAGCACATGACAAAAAGTCTGGAAATAGCACGTGGGTGGGGTTGAGGTGACAAAGACCCCTCCTCTTTGTTGACAATAATGTCGTCTGGGAGAGAGAAAGAGAAAGAGAGGAAAGAAATAAAGAATCTGCCATAGAGGCAGGCTAGGGGAGAGGGAAGAGAATTGGGGACATTGGTGGTGGGAAATGGGCACCGGTGGAGGGATGGGTGCTGGAACACTGTATGGCTGAAACCCAAACATGAACATTTTTGTAATTGTTCATCTCATGGTGGTATAATAAAATATATTTTAAAAAAATAATGCCGTCTGTTTCATGCTCTATGGAAAGCAATATGGAGATCTCTTAAAAAATGGGAATAGAACAACCACATGACCCAGTGATATCAATTCTTGGTTTCTATTCCCAAAAAACAAAAACATTAGCTAGAAAGGATATATGTATGCCTATGTTCATGGCAGTGCTCAGTATATTTTACATGAAATAGATGCAACACTGGGTGGGCCACGAGGGCAAGAATAACAAAAGAGAAATGAGCCCAAGTCACTAAAGGTCAAAGGCAAGGAATTCAGTCCAAATCTGAATCAAAAAAGCATTGATCTTGTGTAAAATAAGAGGGAGAGAGATGCAGAGACAGAGAGAGAGATAGAGAGAGAAAGAGAGGAAACTGGGGTACCTGCTATTAAGGCGGGTGGGGGACGGGAGGGGAGGGGTACATTGGTGGTGGAAATGGGGCATTGGTGGAGGGATGGGTGCTGGAATACTGTACTACCAAGAACCAATTATGAACACCTTTGTAATTGTATGTTTCACGGTGGTATAATAAAAAATATTAAAAAAAGCATTGATCAGAACAAGCGCAGGTCCTGATACCAGAAATAAGTAAGGGACATCACTCTATGAAGGAGACTGGCTGTACACTGGGGCATATTCTTAAGTATTTTATTATACCACCGTGAGATATACAATTACAAAGATGTTCATATTTGGGTTTTGGTCATACAGTGTTCCGGCACCCATCCCTCCGCCAGTGCCCATCTTCCACCACCAATATCCCTGGTTCCCTCCCCCTCCCCCAGCCTGCCTCCATGACAGGTTCTTTATTTCTTTCCCTTTCTCTCTATCTCTTTCTCTTTTCCTTCCCTTCCAGATTGTGAATTACAGAACATAAATTAAAGGGTTGTCATGTGTTTTTTTTTTTGCCTGTATTTAATGCTCAGTTCTAGGTTGGTATTAGTACTTTCAACAATTGTTAGCACACTGTTCCATTTTCTGTCTTACCTAGCCTCTGACTCCCACACGTTTGTGATAATTTCCACCTTTGACAAGACCTCCTGATACATGTTTCACTTGACCTTGGATATTGGTATCATAATATGTACATATATATTTATGCCATGCAAATAAATGCAGTCATTCTATATCTGTCTCTCTCCTTCCGGCTAATTTCACTCAACATGATCTTCTCCATGTCCATCCATTTATAGGCAAATTTCATAACTTCATTTTTCCTAACAGCTGCATAGTATTCCACTGTATAGATGTACCAAAGCTTCTTTATCCAGTCATCGATTCTCGGGCACTCTGGTTGTTTCCAGATTCTGGCTATTGTGAATAACACTGCTATGAACATAAAAGTAGAGATGGTGTTTCCCCCTGCGTATTTTTGGATTCCCAAAATATAATCTACACTGGGGCATATTTAGGCATCAAGCATAGCACAGCATACAGAAATCTCTGCTTCCAATGAGTTTGCATCAGAGAAAGCAGTCTGTAAATCAAAGAAATAAGAAAATATGTAGGTGGTGGTGTCTACTGCAGGGAGTAAAGGCAGGGGCATGATGAGGCAACAAGGAGGCCTTAAATTGGGTGGCTGGCTAGAAATAAGGTGAAAATGAACAAATATACAAAAAGTGAGGGCATAAGCCATGTGGCGACTGAGCAAAGAGGATCCCTGAGTGGGGTGTGAGGGGGAGCCAAGGCACAGCAGCAAAAGCACAGTGGGCATAGCTGAGACCCAGCACACATCCAGTGCAGCTGGATCTGTGTAAGCAAAAGGGTGAAAGTAAAAGATAAGATCTGAGACTGAGTGGTCAGTTTGCGGTCTTGATGCCTTTAGAAGGATATGGTCTTTTGTTCTTGGTAAAACCATAAGACACCTTAAGCAGAGACATTGACACAAAATTGCAGGGTCAATAGGCAGAAGTGAGAATTAGGTTAGCAGTAGCTATGATCAGTGAGTTTACCTAAAGGTGGTAAGAGGCTTCAGGACTCTGGGTGTGTTTTAAATACATTTTGAAGGTAGAGCTAATCCAAGGTCAAATAGTTTATGAAGTATGAGAGAAAGGCAGGAGACACAAGCCTGACTTTAGAGTGTCTGAGGCTCTAGGCAGTCTTGAGTAGGTCAGGCCAGACTACACATCAGGAGCATACATTTCTGAGAATCTCAAACACTTCCCACTCCACTAGCAGGCGTCTGAAAACAAGTGGTTTTCAAGGAGGTTCAAGTTCTATCATGAGCACTGCAGAGTCCCCCCAAACAACCAAGAGTGACTTAACACAGAACCAAGAGTGGCCCTGAGCAGGGTCAGATCAAGAGTACAGCTGATAGGGCCGTTGCTCTGCTTGCAGCTGACCTGGGTTTGATCCCCAGGATCCAAGATGGTCCCTAGAGCACTAACAGGGAGGAATTTCTGAGTGCAGAGCCAGGAGTAATCCCTGAGGATTGCCAGTGTGACCTCCACCCCCAAAAAAAAACACAAGATAAGCCCCTGAGCTATGCTAGTCCCAATGAGACAAAGGCAAAACAAAGAGAACAGACAAGCACTACTTGGGTACCCGAAGAAATGCATCCTCTTTAAGACCATATTGCTTATTTCTCCTTTTATGTGGTAGTCCCAGGAATGAAGGTAGGAGCTCTTCAAAGTAGTATACCTCTATACAATGTTACTGCCAGTAACAATAACTAGTTTCTTTTTCAAAGTAAGGCAGAAAAATTCTTTCCATTAGGAACTACACACCTCTCCTCTCCTCCTCTCTCCTCTCCCTTCCCTCCCCCCCTCCCACCCCTCTCCTCTCCTCTCTCCTCTCCTTACCTTCTGCCTCTCCCACCCATTCTCCTTCCCTCCCTCCCTCCTTCTCTTCCTCCTGTCTAATAGCAAAGCCAAGGTCCCATCTACCAATTGATTCCAATGGCTACTTTTTTTGGCTACAAGTTGCCCTTAGGAGTGTCACCTCTGGAAATTTAAGCTTGGCTCTGTTGTACATTTGCAAGTGCTGAAAAGCTGCATCAATTCACAAAGATACTTTACTCTTGAGCTCTCTGGAGTGATCCTTGCAAACATATCAGTATTCTCTGTGCTTTGTGGTATGCTGCATAGTCATCCTGCTATCTCCAGCGTTGATTTTTAATGAAATGCTGACAGTTTAGCATCATCTTGCATAGCTGCATTCTAGGTTATCTGTCAAGAATGACAGCTATTCAAGAAAGCTCAGGAAATAATCCACCAGGTATCAGTCCTGTCTTGAGTTTTCCTACAAATTGCTATACCCTTGAAACTAATTTTAGTTGGCAATGGAAAATCAATACAAATAACAAGAGATGGTTTAATCTCTTTTAGGTATGTTATAACTCACATCACTGCACTCATATTCATTCCTTTGCAAGCATACCCACAGATGTTAGAGTTCGGTAAGAAATGCAGAGAGTCAACAGAAATGTGTGTGTATGACATGGGGCAGAGCTGCTACTGACTCTCCCTGTGCCGAGCCACTCACGAGGCGCCCGGGAGGGATGGCAGGTTCTAGCCCCTGGCCTGACCAGCCAGCAGAGCCTTGCAGCAAGCCAGACAACCCCCACTCCATGAGGGCCTCCATTTTCCACATCCGGACTTCCCCCTCATCAGAACTCCACCCAGCAGACCAGCCTATCACAGCCCAGCCGCGGCCGCGTGGTTCATCAATAAATGCTGTATTTAGAGATGACTATAAGAGTATGCTACCCACACGGCAGAGCCTGGCAAGCTACACGTGTCGTGTTTGATATGCCAAATACCAGTAACAATTATATTAGGTCATTCCCATGTTAATATAATTGAGGCTCTTTATGTTCCTGGAGCAAGCAGATGCCCTTGGGCTCTATTAGCATGAGACAGGACATAAGGAGATGTTACTGGGGCCCGCTCGAGCAAATCGATGATGAACGGGAAGACAGTGATACAGTGATGTGTGTGTGTGTGTGTGAGTTTGATAGCTGAACAGGTATCAGTCTGTTCAGATAAAGGGTAGCAATTACTGGCAAAAGTAGAATGCCCTTCAGGACACATGTGCCAATCACCCCCTTGGAAGGTATGGTTTGAGTAACTCATCTTGTTTAACTGTCCATGGAACAACCATGCCTGCCCTTCTCAGGGGATAAATACAGTATTGCTGTGAGTCAGGTGGTGACACACGGCTCCTTGCATCTGTGGATGCTGGGAAGGCTTCCAAAAAGGCATTAAGTTTTGCACCACTTGTCTCCACATCTAACAAAGTGACCTCTCTGGAGCCATGACACAGTAAGAGGAAGTCTGTGCCATCAGCAGTTCCAAATTCTGGAGTACTCAGCAGTTATCATTCTGCTGACACAGTACTTTCTTTCATTTTTCTGGTGCTACCAAGATTTTATATAGAGGGCTGGGGAGATGACACAAAGAGCTGAGATTCATGCTCTGCATGCAGAAGCTTCATGTTCAATCCCCTGTACCATATGTTCCCCATGAGCACTGCTGGGAGTGGCCTCCTCCCACTTAAAAAATAAAGAAAGTTCCTATACAGAATAAAATACTTTGAATTCACGTTTTCCATGATATTCAAATCCTGCCATTCAGATCCAAAATACTTCAAAAAATTGTTGAAAGGGCCTTAAAATTTATAACTCGGACAACAAAGGCCAAAAATTGCATGCCTCCAATGTGTGAATAGAATAGGCATATTCATATAGAGACGTAAAGGAGTTCTGAGGACTGGAGGATGGATAAGGTGGAGTCTGTGCTTTAAAGGCACCCATTCTGTTTGAGGTGGGATTTTCCCTCTACCTCAAACAATAGGTGCGTTGTTTCCTACCCACTCCAAGTTTAATTAGTTAAAAGTTTCTATTACTGTATAGAATAGATTCCTGTCCTCTGCCATCAGATGGGAAGGTGTGCATCCCACCTTATGGAAGGAAATGGTCCAGAATGTCTTCAGAATTCAAACTTTGTGTATATAAAATATTCATCACCAAAGGCTCTTAATGGCAAACAGCAGTCACTTGGTCCATTTGTCCCATCTCAGGAACTTCCTAAGACAGAACAGTGTTAAATTATTCTCCTGGAGGTTACCAACAAAGCTCTAAATAGTAATGCTGAAATTGCTGCTGTGTGGTGCATCATCGCCAACTTCCTGCTGGGGTAGATGAATGAATAACTCATTCACACACCTCCCACTTTCTTTACCTCTGCCTCTCAGTACAGTTACATCACTGTTCTCAGTTTCTCCTCCTCAGCAACTTTAGACTCATAGCTCTAAGTCTCAATCAGAACATTTCCTCCGGCTCCCTGTTTTGGCATGGAGGGTATTAGCGGATTTTCTCTCCTCTCCATCTTTCATCTTCCCTCTTATATTCTCAAATCTGTCAACATTAGCTTTACTCTCATGGAGGTCAAAGCTCACAGCAGTTACATCAGTAAGGCCTTTCATGATTTCTGAAGAGGTGGATTACGAAGACTGAACTACTAACTGATGTTTACGTTAATGTAATTATGTAAACAGTTGTCTGTAGAGACACTGGGTGTGCTATGAGCATTCTCCCTTCTTCAGGATCCTAATAACCAGAATATCTCTGACACTTTGACATTTGCTTCAAATGGATTGCCTGTTCTGTGCTCACCACATTCTAAGTCATGTCATGTGTTGTTAGATACATCTGGGGATTATATCTGCCTGGTGTAGTCTGGATGATGGTTAATTGGTTGGTTACTGCTCAGTGGAGTTTCAGACAGATTGGCTTTCTTGAATTCTGTGCCTTAAACTCCTGTAGTTTCTTAAAATTTTATCACACTATCTATTCTATTAAATTACCATGAATATTACCAAATTACCATGAATATTCTACCCACTCCTCTGAGAGAGCCACAGAAGGTAATGAGAGTATAGCGCCCGCACAGCAGAGCCTGGCAAGCTGTCCGATGCATGTTCGATATACGAAAACCAGTAACAAAAAAAGACAAAAAGCCTTCGGCTCTAGGCACATCTCTTTGACTCCACCATTCTCCCTGCATTAACATACGCCTCAGAGACCTGGGCCCTGCGAAAGCAGCATGAGAATGCTATTCGGGTCTCCCAGAGAGGAATCGAAGAGCTATGCTTGGAATATCATGTCTCACTCAAGTGAGAGAAGGAATCCGGAGTTCCGACCTCCGTCGCTATTCCAGAATCAGGGACGCTGTCTCGTTTGCCAAGGCATTGAAAATCAGATGGTCTGGACATGTAATGCGATTTGGAGACGACCGCTGGACTAGAGCCGTTACCGACTGGATCCCATGGGATGTCAAAAGATCACGTGGCCGCCCACTTACAAGATGGTCAGACTTCTTCATCAAGACCCTGAAGGAACGGTTTGAGGCTCTTAATATTCCTGAATCAACCAGATGCCGTTGGGCTACAATGGCACGTGATAGGGGCCAATGGAAATGTTGCTGGTGCCCGCTCGAGCATATCGATGAATAACGGATTCAAGTGATCAAGTGATTCTATCAAACACTCTATTCCAATGACAAGCTGGACAGAGATTTCCCTATTTCTGCTCCTGTACGAATCAATTATTGGCTCAACCTGCTAAAAAAAAAAGTTCCTTCCTAGACTCAGAAGCTCTGTCTTTCCACCAGTGCCTGATCTGACACTCACATCTCGCTCTAATTCATTTGAGGTCATTTGTCTTGGGCATTTTCTCCTTTGAGAGTAAGGAATCGTCTTTTTGTTTCTACATTTCCTAAGTAACTCTAGACTCTTAATGATCTTTTCTTATTTATTTAAGAATGAATGAATAAAGCAATGGGGAGGGGTTAACAAGGTAGAAGGGAAACAGGGACTTTCAATTTGCAAGAACCAAAGCCAGAATGAGAAATGGGTGTGTGATCTCACTACAAATTCATGATTTTATATTAATTCATTCTCTAAAAGAAAACTTGGTGATTTTTTGTCACCCAGTCTTTTGAGTCCTTCTCTGATCACGTTATAGAAAACTGTCCAATATCCATGAACCTAATTCATTCATTTAATTTCTATATTTCCATCATTACTCTTCCTAACCTCAAAACAACCCCAATTTTCACCTCATTCATAGTTTAATTGTCTCACAAAAGTACAGATTTTGTGAGAAAACAGTTCTTTCTCATACAGATCCCTGAAACCTAGACCTCTATTTTATAAAGTAATTCTTCCTTGAATTAATCAATTATTTAATAAAAAAATTATAACTGGATCACTATGATTCTCAGAATGACATTCATATAATTTAGGGTTTTTCTCCCCCTTAATAAAGGGTGGGGAAGCAAAAGCTGCCTGATTTTACAGAAAATTAGGAATTTCTGGAATTTCTTTTTGAAACCTAAAAAGCCCAGAAGCAGCACAGGGGTAGAGTTTTGAAAAAAAAAGTGAAAAAATTTAGGCTTTAAGGACTGTACAGCAAGTAGGGCATTTGCCTTGCACATGGCTAACCCAGGTTCAACTCCCATACCACATAGGCAACACAGCCTCCCCACCCCCAACCCCTGGCCCAAGCCCTGTCAAGAGTGAATACTGAGTACAGAGCAAAGAGTAAGTCCTCAACATTCCAGTTATGGCCTCAAAACAAGTGAAGAAGAAGGAAGAAGTACGAAGAGGGGAGGAGGAAGGCCAAGGAGGAGGAAGGGCAAGGGGGAGAAGGAAGAAGGATGAGGAGGAGGAGGAATAGAAAGAGGAGGAGGAGGAAGAGGAGGAGGAAGTAAGAAACTTTTTAGTCACTACTGATAATCACCTTAAGGGTAAGATTCCTATCCAGAGCAAGCAAATCCCAGAAGCAGGCATCAGCCAGCTCTTAAGAATTTGACCTTGAAAGAACTTCTCTTTGTCTACTTCATTAAGGTACTATTCAGAATTTAAAACAATTCAGGATAGAAAACTTTATCAACAGAAGGCTGAAGGCATAGGAACAGATATATCAGATTACTGCATAGTAGTCTCTGGAATAAAAATAAATGGAATTTATGGAAATTGACTTAAAAGTGCCTTTTAGAGTCTGAACTTCAAGCTCATGACTTTATAAAAATAATTATTTAATTATAATTCAGACATGAAGATAAAATTTCTTCCCAGGTCCTGCCAAGTATTGCCTAAAACACTGCCTGGTCAATTTAATCATCTAAGATTGAATCTTGAAAACACCAAGTCACTCAGAGGAAATCTAATGATGATACAGTAATTAATACAGTTACTTGTAGCCCATATTTCTTTTATTCTCTGCACATAATTCTGGCTCCTGGGAGAAGCCTTCTTTATGTTCAGTTCAGTCAATATTTGTGGTTCGCCTACTTAACACTGCAGTGCAACCATATAAACCCTTTTCTAGTCCTAAAACTACTTTAGGTTTTTCACTTCCTATTTCCACTTTAACTGATTTATTCCACACTTCATTGCATTCTTAACCACTCCAAATGAGTAACAATTTTTTTTAATTCTCGGTTAACCAGTGGTACGTCTGTCAAGACAATGGGATGTTGTTGAACATTAAACAGAAAGGAACCATGAGAAAACAGAGAATCCTTAATAATACATTACTGAGTGAAAGAAGTCGATACAAAGCAACTACGTACTATAGGATTTCTTGTTTTTTTTTTTTTGTTTTTTGCTTTTTGGGTCACACCCGGCGATGCTCAGGGGTTACTCCTGGCTCTGCACTCAGGAATTACTCCTGGCGGTGCTCAGGGACCATATGGGATGCCGGGGATCGAACCCAGGCCGGCACAGGCCGGTCGCATGCAAGGCAAACGCCTACCCGCTGGGCTATCGCTCCGCCCCGATTTCAACTATATAATATTCTGGAAATGACAAAACCATGGAAATACTAAACAAAGATCAGTTGCTGCCAAGAATTCAGAAAGAGGGAAGAATAAATAGAGCACAAAGAACATTTAAAGCAGTGAAAAACTTCGTATGACGCCATTATAAGGATATGTTACCACATATTTATTGTATACCTGCACTGTATGCAACACCCAAAGTGAACTCTAATGTAAAGTATGGTAACTGGTTGATAATGATGCAGCAATATAATTCCATGGATTTAACTCTTTTCAGTGATTTTAAACTTCTCTAAAAAATACATCTTATATACATCTCCACTTATTTCCATGTAAATAAAGTTTATTTATTCAAACAATAATTAAGGGTACAATCTAATTGCATATGGCAATAAATGTTACCTGTAATTCAATCTTTATTTCTTTCTGATTCGTCTTCCTTCTATACACACAAGCACTTTGCAAATTGCACCGGCGCGTGCAAAAACTTGTCCTGCAAAGAGTTCCCTGCTAATAACCAGAATATGGGGTATTCATGCTTGCAATTAAATGCATGATTCTAAACTCTGTTCCAATGAACCAGTTCCTATCAAAAGTATCTGTAAAACACTAAGCTCTGATTTGTTACTCTGTAAACATAACCTTTCAGAGGCTGGAAGCCTTTTAGCTGCTCTATCAACTAAAAGCAAAGTTGCATAAGAGTGTGACTAATCACTAAGTCAACAAGTCCATAGCTATATTACTAGGTAAACATATAAACAAAGAAACTGAAAAATAGTTAGTTATTTTCACCTTGTGAACCTGAGACACAGCCAAGAATCAAGAGTTGAAAAGATCACCAAGTTCTCAAACACCAAACTTAGCAAGCACAAAAGCACGAGTCACAGTTGCGCAGCTCCTTTGCTTAGTACAGGAAGAAACTTTCCCAAACTTTACATAACCAGTATCTATACACATATTGCAAGTTGGATACTGCTACATTTTCATAATTCTGCATCTGAAGTATGACCTATGTCTCCCACATACTCTTCTCGTTTCTCTCACTTAACTTCTGCTTGCTCCTGAATGAGTCAAACCGAGAAGGTGCCAGGTTTGCTAAGTTTGAAGAATAGCAACTGCACACTACCCAGGTGTAAATGAGGACTTATTCCCTCTAAATAAACAGACGTGGAAGTGTCACAGTTGGAACACTCTATATTGCTTTTCTGGTATAGTATGCAGTGTTTCTTACAACTCAGAAATTTTGCAAGTTCTCTTAGAAGTTTTTTTAAGGAAACATATTTATCACTTCAAGTAACTAGAAATAGAATGGAACAGAGATAATGGCACATGGAGAAAGAAGGTCTCCTGCAAGAGCTCAGAAATCCAGGAAATTATGAACTTCAAAACCAAACTGAAAAAACAGTCCCTAGTGAACACCATAACTAAAGAGAGTGGCCTCCATGAGCATGAAATAAAGAAGTGTGGCACAGTAGGCACAGAGCTGAGTGTGAGAGCACTGTAACCGGATGTGTAAGCCCTGGTGAGCACTGTGGCCACATGTGTATGTGTGAGACCCTGGTCAGGGCAAGATCAACAGGGGGAAGGGAAGGGGAAAAGGTAAACAAAAAACAGAACAAGAAGAACACAGAAATTCTGATTCAGAGATATTTTATTTTCTCTCTCACACAACAGGAAAGCAAAAACCCAAATCCTCTCTGAAAAACTACTTCCTCAAAACAGTTCTAAAAGATTTCTGGCAGACAGGATTCTAGCGAAACCTGACTTTTAAAAAGGTCATGATGACAGAAAATAAAACAACATCAGTGACAGTTGAAAAAAGCAAAGAGCACTTTGAACATTGATTTTTGAGGACTGAAATTGTAACAATAAAGTGTTGCTTTGGCCCTTTATTACAAAGTCAAACATTACATTTACCATACATTCAGGTAGTTTCACCCTCCAGAATTTATCCAAGAGAAAACACCAAAAGGACATACTCAGATGTTTATTTCAGCTTGATTGGTAATAACTACAAATTGAAAATAACACAGACGTCCACAAAACAGACATTTCACAATTAAACAAATTTTGGGATGGCCATAAAAGAGAACAATATATAATGATAAAAAGGGGGCTGGGACACTATTCACAATAGCCAGAATCTGGAAACAACCAGAGTGCCTGAGAAATGATGACTGGATAAAGAAACTTTCGTACATCTACACAATGGAATACTACGCAGCTGTTAGGAAAAAATGAAATATAATTTGCCTATAAATGGATGGACATGGAAAGTCCCAAACATGAACATCTTTTAATTGTGTATCTCATGGTGGTATAATAACATATTTAAAAATAAACAGAGGGGCTGGGAATGGGCATCCCTGTTCATGGATTAGAAGGATTAATATTGTCATCTGACAATCTTTCCAACTCAATTTCATGTAGAGTAAAATTAGCCAGATGGAAAAAGATATAGAATGACTGCATTTATTTGCATGATATAAACATAAACATAAATAAATAGTATGATCACTTGATCACTTGATCACTTGAATCCTGTTATTCATCGATTTGCTCGGCGGGCACCAGTAACGTTCCGTTTGACTCTACACATGTCAGTGTAGCCCAATGGCATTTGCTTGTTTCAGGAATACGAAGAGCCTCAAATCGTTCGTTCAGGGTCTTGACAAAGAAGTCTGACCATCTTGTAGGTGGGTGGCCACATGATCTTTTGACGTCCTGTGGGATCCATTCGGTAACGGCTCTAGTCCAGCAGTCATCTCTGAATCGCATTACATGTCTATCCCATCTGATTTTTGATGGTGGTATAATAAAATGTTTAAAAAGAGAGGCTGGGAATGAGCATCCCCTGTTCATGGATTGGAAGGATTAATATGGTCATCTGACAATCTTTCCCGACTAAGCATGCAGATTCAAGCAGTCATTATTAAAACAACCATAACATTTTTAAGACTCAGATATCAAATGCTGTTAAATTTCCCTTGTATCACTTGTCTTCCTGTTGTTCATTGATTTGTTCAAGCAGGCACCAGTAACATTTCATATGTCCTGTCACATGCTAGTGAAGTCCAAGTGCATAGGCTTGTCAAGGAACATGAAGAGCCTCAAACCATCCTTCAGGTCTATAATCGTTACTGCTTTTTGACATATGAATACAACACGAGTAGCTTGCCAAGCTCTGCCATGAGGGTGGGACACTCTTGTAGTAGGCTCTCATTAAGTTTATATGAAAAAATTTATTCATATAAATAAATGATTTTTATTAATTTACAAGAATAATAGACATATAAATATAATATGTTTTAAATTATAAAAATAATATAAATCCATTTATATGAATAATAGACAAAGCAATCCTAGGAATAAAGAAGATGGGGGGGTTTCTCTCTTCTCAGCTACAAACGACACTATAAAGCTATACTAATCAAAACAGTATAGTAATAGACTAAGACAGACTCTCAGACCTATGGAATAGAATTAGAGTCCAGACACAGATCCTCAATGTGAGACAAAGGTGTAAAAAAAAAGTTGTGCAAGGAAAACCTCTTCAACAAATAATATTGGGAAAACTGGTCAGTCACAAGCACACTAAAACCAATTCAAAATTATTAAACACCTTAATATTATACCCGAATCCATATGGTAGAGGAATACAGGTAGAACACTTGATGGCATTGGTGCTAGAAGTGTCACATAATCCAGTGATTCACTGTCATTGGCCAAACAAATGAAAGCAAAGGTATAAAAGTGGGAGTTACCAAACTAAGAAGCTTCTGCGCCAAAGAAAGCAATGACCAGAATAAAAGGACACCCCACTGACTGGGAGAGAAGTTTTGCCCTCTCTCATAAGACAAAGCATTGATATACAACACATGTAGAATACTGTAAAACTTCAAACGAAAAAAAACCAATTCCGTCAAATAATGAGGGGAAGGTATGAACATAAATTCCCTCAAAGAAGACATATATGACCAAAAGTTACGAAACAAAATGTTCTGCATCACTCATTTACACATTCAATTCAAAATATCAGTGACATATTATCTCGCACAATGAGACTAGCACACCTCACGATCACGATCACGATCACGATCACGATCTTCCCGTTAATCATCTATTTGCTAGAGCGGGCACCAGTAATATCTCAATATGTCCTGTCACATGCTGTAGAGCCAAGGGCATCGGCTTGGTACAGGAACATAAAGAGCCTCAAACCATTATATTAGGTCATGAGAATGATCTAATATAATTGTTACTGGCATTTGGCATATCAAATACAACACGAGCAGCTTGCTAGGCTTGCCGTGCGGGAGGCATACTCTATAAACACCTCCAAATAAAGCCTTTATTGATGAACCGCGCGGCCGCTTGCGGCTGCAGCCGGGCTGTGATGGGCTGGTCGGCTGGGTGGAGTTCTGATGAGAGGGAAGTCCAATGTGGAAAATGGCGGCGCCCATGGAGTGGGTGGGGGTCGTCTGGCTTGTTGTGAGGTTCTGCCGGGGTGGTGGGCCAAGGCTGGAACCCACCATGCCTCCCGACTGCCTCATGAGCGGCTGGGCACAGGGAGAGCAAGGAACCGCTCTGCTCCATGTCTGAGAGTCTCTGGACCAGCATACCTGGGCCGGATTGAGGAAGAAACTGCTCCAGGGTGGGTGTCGATGATCCGGGCTGTGATGGGCTGGTCGGCTGGGTGGAGTTCTGATGAGAGGGAAGTCCAATGTGGAAAATGGCGGCGCCCATGGAGTGGGTGGGGGTCGTCTGGCTTGTTGTGAGGTTCTGCCGGGGTGGTGGGCCAAGGCTGGAACCCACCATGCCTCCCGACTGCCTCATGAGCGGCTGGGCACAGGGAGAGCAAGGAACCGCTCTGCCCCATGTCTGAGAGTCTCTGGACCAGCATACCTGGTCCACCTCACACGAACAAAAAAGAACCAGTGTTGGTGCAGATGCTGGGGGGAAAGGACCATCATTCACTGCTGGTTGAAATGTCACTGGTTCAGTCTTTTTTGTAAAACGGTATGCCCAACTCTCAAAAAACTAGAAATTGTTCTTCCATATGACCCAGAAATTCCACTTCTTGGCATCTAGCCGAAGGGCCAAAAAATTCAATCCAGAAAAGATACTTGCACTCCTATGTTCATTGTGACACTACCACAACATCAAAATACTGAATACAATCCAGAAGACACATTGGAATACTAATTAAAAATGATAAAATCATGCAATATGTTGCTACGTGGATGGAACTGGAGTATCATGCTGAGTGAAGTTAGTCAGAAGAAAAGGGAGAAAAAAACAATTGATCTCTCTCATATGCAGAATATAAAAAAACATTGTAGGGAAATAATCAATGCCCAAAGGTAACAAAAACTAAGAACTTGTCTTCAGTAGAAAGCTTACCATAGGCATGGAAGATTGGGAGAGGCACGTGGGCTGGGAGATGTTGGAACAATGATGGAGGGTGTGGTGCCAGGAAACTTTATGGATGAACACATACCTATAACAGTTTTGTAAACCACAGTGCCTAAAATAAAATAACTTTTAAAAGAAAATAGTTTCATTTACTGATAACGGTATAGGCTTCATAATTCCCTTTCTGATATTCTAGACCAGGTAAAACCAGTCTAGATTGTCAGGAAGTTAAACTAAGATGATTCTGGACAGGAAGTCGGGGTAGGGAGGCAGGAAATTAGCTTAAACAAAAGAGGGAAATTTTAGTGTGATGGGCATATTCTTTATCTAGTTTGTGGCCAACTGGGGCTGGTGTATTTGCCAAAAATTACCAAGTAAATGTCACAAAATGATTATTTTTGCTATTTGTGGGGTAATACCCAGCTGTGTTGAAGTAGAAGAGTCTGTGGTGCCAGGGATCAGAGCGTTGCACACACCAGGCATGTGCTTCATTATCTGAGCCACATCCCTAACTCTACAAACACTATTTTAAAAGGAATACTTTTTTAATTAAGAAGAACATCTTGGGGCCGGAGCAATAGCCCAGAGGGTAGGGCGTTTGCCTTGTGCTGGTCGGCCTATGCCGGCCAGGGTTCGATCCCCAGCATCCCATATGGTCCCCCGAGCACCGCCAGGAGTAATTCCTGAGTGCAGAGCCAGGAGTAACCCCTGAGCATCGCGGGTGTGACCCAAAAAAGAAAAAAAAAGAACATCTTATCTTGGAAGGGCTGCTAAGGGAGCCAGTGAGTCTCACGGGTCCATCAGTCTTCAGATTGAACACTCTGGGGTGCCCTTTAGGATGGAGGTGTGCTGAGAATCATCCCAGTTCTACAGATTCTGGTCCAGAAGCAACCCTCTAAATTCCACAATACTGGCAACCCTGTAGAAGCACAACAAATGAGAAGAGAAAATAGATAGGAAGCCAACTAAATTCAATAAACAGAAACAGTACATAGAAGGCTCAACTAGCAATAAACAGCTCAGTAAATCCTCAGACAATAACTTTAATAACCCCATTGTGTGATATAACAATTTTCTCAAATTTTCTTTTACTGAAGTATTTTCGATAATTCTATTTGCCATTTTCTTGAAACAAACAATATTAAGTAAATAATTCTGTGCCTGCTAAGGGGAAAGCTTAAGAGGTGGGTAGAAAATTGGATAATGGAGGAGAAAAAGTCATACTAGTGGTGGGATTGAATTCCCATGATGAAACATTGAATGCCCAAAACAACTGTATTTTGAACAACTTTGTAAGCCATGGTGTTTAAAAGTTTTTTAAAAAAAATCTCTAAGAGAAATGGAAAGAAATCAAGAACCTGCCATGGAGCAGGGCTGGGGAGTGGGGAGGGAACCGGGGGCGTTGGTGGTGGGAGAGGGGCACTGGTGGCGGGATGGGTGCTGCAAACAATTCAGTATGATTTGTTGGCAAAGTGCTACACCGTTTCAATGAAACAATGTATGTTTTAACTGAACTAAAATAAATACATGTTTAATCACTAAAAAAAATCTCTAAAAAAGTAAAAAAAAAAATTACTATTTTAATCGTTTCTGCAATAAGATAGTGGTGAAGCCTTTGTTCTTTTTTCAGATATATCAGAATTTGAAAATTAAGTTTGAAATAAAAGGACCTATTTTTATTTTTAATTGTTTCATTTCTTTAATATTTAATGTTGAGATTAGTGGCCTTTGATGCATATTATTCTCCTGGAAGGAATAAGTCATTTCCTCAACAAACTAGACATTAACCTCTTTGCCTTCAATTTTTTTCCCTACTGAGTTTTACCTCTAAAGTAGAAAAACAGCAAAATACAAATTATGAGTATAGTTTCTTAAACAAAAGAAAGCCATATATTTTCCAATAAAAAATACATGCTATAGAATCATTTATCCTCCACATGGGTTTGAAAGGAGGTTGAAATTTTCCCTTTTAACATACTTAGTAATCAGTATTCTAAAGACACAGGGGCTGGAGCAATAGTACAGCAGATAGGGCATTTGCCTTGCACACAGACTACCTGGATTCAATCCCTTGCTTCCCACATGTTTTCCTGAACACCGCAGGGAATAATTCCTAAGTGCAGAGCCAGAAGAATCCCTGAGCATCGCCAGGTATGGCCCCAAACCACCACCCCCTCCCAAAAAAGACAGTAGATCTAGTACAGAACTGCTCAAAACACAAAGAATTTTTTTTATTTTACATGAAATAAAGTGGAATGCTTCCTTCTTAAGTACAAACACATCTCTGTATTTCTTTAGACTTTTAATAGTATTTGTAGTTTTTAAATTAAAAAAACTAAATTTCATACTATTTTATTTTCATAACATAGGCTTCTTGGATGTATTAATAAAGATCTTATTACCATTGTACTTGATTGATTTTGTTGTCATGATTTGGTGGTTTGGGAAACTTCCAAGCAGTGCTCCAGAGGCAAGTGGACTGGGTCTGGATTCTTGGCCAATTCAGTGCAAGGGCCTGAGTATACCATGCTATTTGGGCCCTGGGGTACTTGGGATTATCTGGAGACCCTGGAGGTGTTCAGGGGTGCCAGGCTACACACAGCGCTCAGGTTCTCAGGGATACACTCGCCAATGTTCAAGAAGACCATGTGGTGCCTGGAACCGAACCATAATCTCTACTATCTCCCAGTCCCTATATGATTTATTATAAATGCTACCAAACTTTATGCATTAAATCATAGAAGAATGAAAGGTGTGATCAATAGGATCCAGAGTTAGAGTTAAGGAGAAATCCTGCCTCCTATGTTCAGCTGGCATTGTTAGGCATGACAGTGGCAAACTATATTTTTTTCACATGTCAAAATTTCAATTCTCAACCAAATCTCTTATTCCAAAGCACGTGCCATACCAACTGCAGTTTATGTCAACTTTAGAACATAGCCACTTCTTGTGCAGCAAAGGCTGCAATGTTCTGGTTTCACAGTCCTCTATCTGGAGGAGACCCAGCAGCCCCCACTTCTGCCAGGCCTTCTGGGAGCAGGGGGCTTCCCAATTAATCCCCACTCCAGGTCACTCCCTTTGCTTTTGCTCATGCCTTCCTAGCTGCTCAGTGGTGCCAGTGGAAATAAACAAAATGAACAGAACACGGAAAAATCATATTCTTCTTGGAAATTATTTTACTTTTTTTAATTGGGTCACAATGAATTACAGAGTTAAAAAGTTATTCATTATTCAGTCTCAGTTGTACAGAGTTTCAACACCAGTCATACCAAACCAATGGCCTCTCCTTGGACCACACACTCTTGGTCTCTCCCAATATCACACACGCTAGTGACAATTTATGTCTTTCTTAGAACTTTGCTTCCAGCATGATATTCTCTATTGGTTCCCTTACCCTTTTCCTCAGTCCCCTACTTTTGCCTCTATTCTTCCTCCTTCCTTTATAAGGTGTACAGACTTACACTTTCCTTTTCTTCTCTTCGTTTTCCACATATTCTCCCTCAACAATTGCTTAATCATGGAAATCCTTTTCATGGTATTTTTAGGGGGAGTAGAGAGGAATACTGGGTGGTGCTTAGGGCTTACTACTGGCTTTGTGCTTAGGAACCACATGTGGTACCAGGGATCAAACCAGGCTTAGATGTGTATAAAGCAAGAGCCTTAACCACTGTACTATCTTTCAGATCCATGAAATCTTAAACTCTCAGTTCTTTCAGATACTGATAAACTTGTCTCTGGTGTCTTGGCTGAGCTACCAGTGACCACTGACTTTCAGCACTGCCATTGCCCAGTCACTCATGAACTCAGGCTAAAGACCAACACTTCATATTGTATTTCTGTGTGTGTTTGTGTGTGTGTGTTTTCTCAAGTTCTGTAAGAGACACTAATATCAGAGTCTTGTTTTCTTGACAAGAGAAATTCCATCACACTCACAGCCACAGTGTTAATTTATATGTCTATTAAGGTTATGACAAAGAGCAGTCATCAAACAACTGATCATATATAGTCAAACTTTACTTCCTTTATATAAAACCATACAACAATACAAAATCCTTAGGCGAGACCTACATGTTATAGACAATCTCTATGCTACTTCATTAAACTTGGATCTTCATGGCAATCTGCCTTGCTTTGCTAAACATACAAATCACTTAAGTCTGCTATTATATGACTCTGCCTAGGAAATAGTACAGCTATTAGGTGGTGTACATCTTGCATATGCCCAACCACGGTTCAATCCCCAAGTAGCACAAAGTCCCTGGAGCATTTACTAATGCAGGTTTGGAGGCCTCTGAGCACAGTTGGGGTTTCCTAGGCACTTCCTAGTACCATAGGACCTAAATAGCATTGTACCCTTAGGCCTTTGTACTGAACCACTAACCCAGTAGGCTTAGAATCTACATCAGTGGGGTCTGTAAGCCCCATTTTGATCACAATAGTGATAAAAACTACTGTTTTGATTGTATTTTAGTTTGTTATTTGTGGGAAAATGCTGCAGCGCCCTGCACAAAATCCAGGAGCAGGGTCAGGGATCCCCTTTTGCCCCAGGGATCGGTGGCCAGAGGACAGAGAAAGACAGAGGAATCCGGCAAAGTTTCAAAGTGCTTTACTTAGCACAGGTTCAGGCATACAACTCAGCAATAGGAAAAATCCTGAGCTTCGATTCCCTGGTTAGGACCCTGACCACATGTAGGCCAAGATGGTGGCTACCACATGTTAAGGCCCTGTAGAGAGGAGACAGAGACAAGGCGCCAGCAGAAAGGGGGAGAGCAACCCAAAAGAGAGTGAAGAGAGGAAGAAGCCTAGTTTAATATCCCTGCAACCCAGACTTCCCACTTTTATGGGAAGCCGGCAGAGTCAAATTCCCTCAGACAATTTCTCCCAGGATCTCACCTAGCCCCTTTTAGCTGTTAGTGTCAACGATTCAAAAATCTGCCTAGGAAATACCTCTTCAGGGTAGAGAGGAGGGGTTTCTGAGATGAACGGTATTTCAGAATACAAAGGCATGCATCTGTACCAAAGACTATACTATAGCCAGTTAAATATTTCTCCAAGCCTTCACAAGAGTCTCGTCTTTACTTCATGGTAGTTCTTTTACATTAGCTTTGAGTTATCAGAGAGCCATGCTTGCTTGCTTGGAGGCAAACAGCATTTCTCTCTGGTCTAATTACTTAGAGATCCAACGTGTCCAGGTAAATATATGGGTAAGATTTAGCTAGTTCCACGATGATTGTGGTAGCATGAGAGCATATTTATACATCCAGTAGAGAATACACGGTCAGATTAACTGCCACATTTAAATTGCCAAATTTAAATTTAGACCACCTCCTAGGTCTTATCAAAGATGAAAATTACACAAACGGGAGGGAGTCAGAGGTTAGGTAAGACAGAGAAGGGAATAAAGTGCTAATAATTGTCAAAAATGCTAATACCAACCTAAAACTGAGCATTAAATACAGGCAATAAGATACACATGATGACCTCTAAGTGTATGTATTGCAATCCACGATGAGTAAGAGAAAGAAGAGAGATAGAGAAAGAGAAAGAGAAACAAATAATAAACTGGCCATAGAGACAAGCTGAGGGGGAGGGGAATCAGGGATGTTGGTGATGGGAAATGGGCACTGGTGGAGGGATGGGTGCTGGAACACTGTAAGACGTAACCCAAATATGAACATGTTTGTAATTGTATATCTCATGGTGGTATAATCACTGTATCACTGTCTTCCCGTTCATCATCGAGCAGGCACCAGTAACATCTCCATATGTCCTGTCTCATGCTAGTAGAGCCAAAGGACATCTACTAGCTCCAGAAACATAAAGAGCCTCAAACTATTCCATCAGGTCATGGGAATGAGGTCTATAATTGTTACTGGTATTTGGCATATCAAATACGACACGGGTAGCTTGCCAGGCTCTGCCGTGCGGGTGGCATATTCTTGTAGTCACCTCTGATCTCCAGCATTTATTGATGAACCATGCGGCCATAAGCAGGCATGTGAGCCGATCAGCTATTCTGCTGGGTGGAGTTCTGACGAGAGGGAGGTCTGTATGTGGAAAATGGCAGCCATCATGGAGTGTGTGGGGGGGGTCGTCTGGCTTCTTGCGAGGCTCTGATGGGGTGGCGGGCCAGGGCTAGAACCCGCCATCCTTCCCAGGTGCGCCATGATATAATAAAAATAATTTTTAAAAAACTGCTCTCCATCTACAAAGTGACCTGTAGGAGGCAATTCCAGGCTGGTTCAGAGGCTCTAGACAGGTGTACTGCAACAGTTATTGTTACTGCTATTATCATTATAAATATGGTCATTTTCACTGCAGAAAAATACATCAAAAAATACTGTAACCTAATGGAAGAATAGTTCACTTGGGTTTTAGTGGAAGGAAAGACTCTTCCTTTGAGAATAATAACTGTCCTCTAGTGGCATACTGACTGCACAGAAACGAAGTGACTTGAGTCCCTTTGAATAGAGTTTTCCAAAGCAACACTTGTCCTGTCTAACCACCAATGACAGTTGCTGAAAACATGGGAACAACTTGATCAGTTGATCATTTGATATCCCGTTATCCATCGATTTGCTCGAGCGGCACCAGTAATATTTCCATTTGACCCTATCACATGCCAGTGTAGCCTAACGGCATCTGCTTGCTTCAGGAATACCTAGAGCCTCAAACCGTTCCTTCAGGGTCTTGACGAAGAAGTCTGGCCATCTTGTAGGTAGGCAGCCACATGGTCTTTTGCCATCCCGTGGGATCCAGTCAGTAATGGCCCTAGTCCAGAGGTCATCTCCAAATCGCATTACATGTCCAGCCCATCAGATGTTTGATGCCTTGGCAAACGAGACAGCGTCCCTGACTCTTGAACAGCGAGGGAGGTCGGAACTCCAGATTCCTTCTCTCACTTGAGTGAGGCGTGATATTCTAAGCATAGCTCTTTCAATTCCTCTTTGGGAGACCCAAATAGCATTCTCATCCTGCTTTCATAGGGTCCAGCTCTCTGAGGAGTATGTTAATGCAGGGGGAACGCTGGAGTCGAAGAGATGTGCCCAGAGCCGGAGGTTCTTTGTCTTTTTTTAGCTATTTCTTTGATGCTTTTGAAGGCATTCCATGCTGCTCTCTTCCTCCTGCACAGCTCAGGTTTTAGGTCATTCATCATGTTGACTTCTCGACCTAGGTACACATAACTGTTGCATTCAGACATGCTTGTTCCATTAAGAGTGAATAGGACCTCTGGAGCTAGTTCATTTTTTCATGAACATAGTTTTTTTGAGATTCAGCTGTAGACCTATCTTTCCACATTCTCGGTCAAAACCAGCCAGCATTTGTGCAGCTTGGCTAATGAGTGGTGTTATTAGAACGATGTCATCAGTGAAGCATAGGTGGTGTAGTTGCCAACCATCAATTTTCACTCCCATTCCTTCCCATTCTAATTTTCACTTGATGTTCTCGAGGGTGGTGCTGAAGAGTTTTGATGAAATGGTATCACCCTGCTGAACCTCTCTTTTGACAACATCGATGAAGAATACAACCGACTGATTCAGCACCTCCATGATTGGGTGAAGAATGCCAAGAGAGAGAAAGACACAAAAGGACGCCTGTCTTCAAAAATTCTTGAGCTCATTCGCCAACGTGGCAAGGCGCGATCCTCAGGCGACCAAATGCTGACATCCAAGCTCGCAAAGCAGTGCAGAGAAGCGATAAAGGGAAGACCTCAAAGAGAGAAGAGCAGAAATACTGGAAGATACAGCAGAAGCTGGGAAAAGCATTCGCAACGCCCACCTGTCTTTTGCCAACTATAAGACCAAGATGACTGCCCTCCAACGTCCTGGTGGATCTATCACATCTTCCAGAAAGGCAATGGAGAAGATTATCCAGGACTTCTACTCAGATCTCTTTGATAGCCACGTCCACCTGCCCACAAACCAAATTCCGCAGGATGGATGTGTCATTTCCAGTGTTCTCCCTTCTGAAATCCGACATGCCATCTCGTCGGTAAAGAAGGGAAGAGTACTTGGCTCAGACAAAGTCAGAACCGAACACCTGAAGAATCTTCCGTCAGTACTCATCAATACACTGGTTCGGCTCTTCACATGCTACCTGTCTGAATGCAAGGTGCCCTCCCAATGGAAAACCAGCAGGACAGTTCTACTGTTCAAGAAGGGAGACATTCACGACAGTGGCAACTATCGCCCCATCTGCCTGTTGTCCGTCATCTACAAGCTGTTTACTCGAGTCATCCTGAACAGGATTGGCAGAACATTAGATGAAGGACAACCATGCGAGCAAGCTGGCTTCCAAAAAGGATTCAGCACAATCAACCATATCCACATGGTAACCAAGCTCATTGAGGTTTGTAGGGAGTTCAAGATGCCACTCTGTCTCATGTTCATTGATTTAAAGAAAGCCTTTGATTCGTGGAGAGTGAAGCGGTCATCGAAGCCCTAGCCAAAGAGGGCGTTCAAACCCAATACATCAAGATCCTTCGTGAGCTGTGTTATGGACTCACCACCAGGATCTCACCATTCTACAAGGAAGTGATTATTGATGGGAACACAGCTCTAATAAAAGCTGACAACCCAATAAAGCAGAACTAGAATAACTCACAATGATCTATGAAATCTATGTTCTCATATTTGAATTAGTTAGTATTCTAATTAAAATGCAAATCATGGCCGGAGAGTTAGTCAAAGAGTTGGACAGTTGCCTTGCATGCTGCCAACCTTGGTTGGAGCCTGTCACCACATCAAAACCACTGAACGCTGCCAGGAATTAATACCTGAGTACAGAACTACAAGTAAACTCTGAGTATAACCAGGCAAGATCCAAAACCAAAATTAAAATAAGATACATCATGCACGAATAACAGGTTTAATTTTATCTTATTTTACACAGTTGTAGTCATATTGTCAGTACTCAAGAATAATAAATAATAATTAAGATCAGAATGGTAAAGCTTTACAATTGGGTATTACTGACATAAATCAGAAAGTTTTAAATGTGCTAACCAGAGTTATTCATAATATTTCAATGCTGTTATGATAGTAATCCAAAGTTCAACTGTAATATTTATTTTTATCAGATTTAAAAATTTTAATCTTCCATATATATTTTTAATTTACTCTTTACCCTTTAAGCTAGTCAATTTAGATATTATTGAGCATATTTCCCAGATTTTTAAATTTATTTAAACACAGATTTACAGATTTCTTCACAGTACAGTTGTCACGAACATTCATTGTTCAACACCAGTCCCACCACCAATGGCACCCTACTGCCACCAAATGCTCCCACCCCCAACCATTCCATATCCGCACACCAACTCTCATAGCTGGATGTAACAACATTGATCATGTAACATATATATGGGAAAGGTCCTGGCATAGACCTGATGCTCAACTGGGTGGCCACTTTGCAATGCGCCACAGGAAGAAGCTGTAGTAGTTGTGTCTCTGGTCATTCTTCCCGGAGTTACTATCAGTTCTGGTTCACGGTCGGTTATGAGTGGTATCTGCGCAGCTCACAGTCATGCCCACTGGGTCATTGGAGGTGGGGGATGGGAAAAGGGCCTTAATCCCTCACTCCAAGCTCAGTTGGCATGCCCATGGCCACCTGCGTGTTTGCTTCCTTGAAGTGATGATGAAACTGGCCAGGGAAGGAACCAGTTTCTCCCCTCTCTTTGCTTCCTGGGCAGCTCTCCCCAGTCAGGAGCTGTAGCAGTAGTGCGTCTTGTCATTCTCTCAGTGTTACTGATCAGTCCTGGTACGCGGTTGGTTGTAGATGATGTTTGCAAGGCTGTAGTCAATATCCACTGGGTCACTCGAGGTGGGGGGATGAGAAGAGGGGCCTTGGTCCCCACTGCATGCCCAACTGGCGCACCCACAGCAACCCACATGTTTGCTGGCCCTAGAAGCGATAGCGAAGCTGGCCAGGGACGGAACGAGCTTCCCCCTCTTTGCTTCCTGGGCCGCTCTCAGTAGGCAGGAGCTGTAGCAGATGTGCATCTGGTAATTCTCCTGGGTTACTGATGAGTCCTGGTACCTGATTACTTGTAGGTGATGTCTGCGAGACTTGTGGTCATGCCCATTGGGTCCTTGGAGATGGCAGGGATGAGGGGAGAGGCCTCCATCCCCACTCCAAGCACTTCCTGCAGGCCCACAGCAACCTGCGTGTTTGCTAGTCCTAGAAGCGATGATGGAACTGGACAGGGAAGAAACAAGTTTCCTCCTCTCTTTGCTTCCTTGGCAGCTCTCTGTAGGCAGAAGTTGTAGCAGAGGTGCGTCTGGTCATCCTCCAGGTTTCAGTTTTTTTTAAATACTGATTTACAAAGTTGTTCATGATGATTTGTTACAGGCATTTGATAGTCCAACACCAGTCCCACCACTACTGTCACCTTCCCTCCACCATTGTTTATTAAGCACATTTTAGATTAACAAATGGATACGCTACCATAAACTGATCTGTGTGAAATTCATTATGTTGAAAGTGACAGTATTTGAAAACAAAGCTTATATTTGCGTGTATTTGTGTATATGTGGTTAGGAGCCACACTAGCAAGGTCCAGGATCATAGCCTGGCTCTGTGCTCAAGGATCACTCCTGGTAGTGCTCAGGGGACCATACTTGGAGTCAGGTATTGAACCAGAGGCAGCCAATTGCAAGGCAAAGGCCTTAGCCCCTGTACTAGCTCCACAGTCCAAGGGCTTTTATATATCAGGAGACAATCATGGTTAAATTGGATTCTAAAGATGGAGTCCTAATCAGATAGGATCAGTGATCTTATAAAAAGAGGAAAAGAGAACTTTTTTCTCTTTCTACTCTCTCAGCACATTGCAGAATGGCCTGTAAGACTTCACTCAGATCTCAGACTTCACAACCTTCAGAACTCAGAAAAGAGTAATTTCTGTTGTTTAAGCTATCCCATTCTATAGAATTTTGTTAAGGCACCCCACATAGACACAGGAATTTGTCCAGCAAATTCCTGTGCTGAATACAGAACTGTGATCTATCTTATTTCAACACACTCATATCATCCTTTAAGAAATCCTCTGACAAATTTAGAGATTTACCTTTTTGTTCAAACTGTTACATAAAGGGCAAGAAAAAAAACTGTAGTTGCATGAAAATGAAGAAATATTGATTTCTTCATTTTCATGCAACTAGATTTGCACAGGGAAAAACTAATAAATATTTAATTTGATGAAATTCTGTGACCTTTGAAAGATGTTAATCTTCTATTGTGGTTTTTCTTCATCTTGGTTTTGCGGTCAGGGGAGAGCAATGATCCAACAAGACATTGGTGTGTGCTTAAAAGTTCCCATAGAACTCAGTCCTAAACCACACCCAGATGAGCTTCCTGCCTGAAACTCCAGCACTTCCATTAATAATGTAAACAAACCTGACAACTGTTGAGTGAACCTCTGTTTCTAAAATGAAGATGAGAAAAAATCATTTTCAGGTTAAATATAAGAAAACATATATTGGATTCAGTAGAGATATTTGGGGGGGGACACACCCAGCAGTGTGTAGGACTTACTCCTGGTTCTGCACTCAGTGATCACTCAGGGGGTTGCCAGGGATGGGCCACACACAAGGCAAGTGCCCTCCCTACCTGCTGTACTATCTTTCTAGCCCCTCATAGAGGAATTTTTCTAGCACTAAGGCTTATTTTGTCTTTATAAGAAATGCTGAACAGAGCCATCTAAAATATATCAGGAGGAAAACAGTCTCTGAAATTGTAAAAACTGCCCTTTTATTACAAAAATGAGCGTGGTTTTGCTTCCAAGAATCAAAAGCTATACACAGAACGTAGAGGTTGAAAGAGAAAGAGGAGGAGAAAATGAAGGAGAAACTCTAGAACTTTCAGGAACAAAACAGAAACAGCACATATAATATATTTATGCAGACTTGTTTATACCATTTTAAACATATTTGTTTAGTGAGTGCTATCTTTTAATTGATAACTATTTAACAAACATTTGGGAATAATAGTAAAGTTGAATAAATGCTATCACAATGTTAGTTCATTGCTTCTAGAACCAATTCAAATTCATAGAATGGGTTAAAATGAATTGAGAAAATCCTAAAGTTCAGATGATATAAGGGGATGATTGTTTCTCTTTGTTTGGCCGTCACACCTGATGATGCCCAGGGATTACTCCTGGATCTGCACTCAGGAATCACTCCTAGTGGTTCTCGGGGACCATATTCGATGCTAGGGATTGAATCTGGGTCTGTTGCATGCAAGGCAAAAGCCCTTCCCGCTGTAATATCTCTACAGCCCCAATAATTGCTTCTTTTATCATTTCTGGCTTAAGCTGTTATAAATCTCTATCCTCAAGATGACATTGAATAGACCAGGAAACTTGGTGTTTAAAAAAAACACTAAAACTCTCCATTTCTTCTCTAGCAAAGTTAGAAGAGTGTTGAACATATTAAATATCTCTTTACAGAAATAAATTGAATTAATGAGAACAGAGGATTGGAAAAAATGTAAGAGACATGGGAACCTTTAGATATGGTGATCAAAATAGAAAGTTGTAATAGAAACAATAATTCTAGTCTTTCTTCCATTCAATGTCCATGCCTACTTTCACAGCATCTCCATCTGCACACTTCCTTTGAACACTACACACTGTTAGGGTCACCATACTTGGTGCTTCCATAGCACTTTACTTTTCATTACGTAATTACTAAAAGGTCTATAAAAACCACTGAATATTTCTTCACCTATATAATAGGAATCTATAATCATATGTTGTTTTTGATAATAAAATTATATACGAAAAGTGATTAGCTTATCCTGCATATATGTCACCAATAAAGGTTAAACTAGTACTTTTCTAATACTTATTGTGTGTTGATGTTTCGATTATGTGCATATCCTATTCTACATTAATATTATTCTAAAGAGACCATAATCTATTCATTTTGCCTTCCTGTCTCTCGCATAGTAAGCAAATAAACCAAGTATTCACTGAAAATAATATGAATAAACAAAAAGTTTGTTTAGGTTACACAAATACAAGTTGAGATATTTCTGAGGATCTATGATCAAAGGTTTAAACATTCATTCATTCAACAGTCTTTCATGTTGTATTTACAGCTAGGCATTGGGGAAGAAAAAATACAATATCAGAGAGAGGTGGTGCCTGCCCTGCTCTGACCTGTAAGCAGTAAAATAAAATCATTAAAAAAGGAAAAGGAAAAGGAGCAATGCAATGAACAAGAAGGCAGCTATATTGAGGGCCAAAGGAAGCAAGACCAGAGTAACAGAAAATAGTGAATGGGTTACTAAAAAACTCATATGTTTATCTTAACATAAGAGTTATATGAATGGAAGAAATATAACCAATGGTATAGACCTCCAATAAACAAAAACAACCAAAATTGTGACTAATTGTATATGGGTGCTAAAGGAGAAAAGAATATCCGGTAGGTTTCCAATTTGCAAATAATGATATGCTGGTAAACAGAGTGTTTTTACTGACTGTGGTATATTTTATCAAACTGTTAATAGAGATACTATTATTAAGTTGTCAAAGATGCTTATTAAATTGTAATAATATGTAATTATTACATATTATTAAGTTGTCATGGATGCTTATTAAATTGTAATAATATTAGGTGGTAATATGTAGTAGGTGATATTATGGTCACCAGTGAACCATTTGGGGGGTGGGGAGGCTGTCACTCCAGTGATGCTCAGAGTTAGCCTCAGCCAGGCATGCAAAAATTACTCGTGGTGGTACTTGGGGCGCCAGATAGGATACTTGGATTGAATCTATGTCAGCTGCATGCAAGGCAAATGCCCTATCCAGCCACCAATGAACCATTTCTGACCTGCAGATATGTGTAACTAACTTACACCTGTTTTTGTTTCCCCCCCACACACACACGCACAGAGCCCAGTGCCTACCACATCTCATTTGTCTTACATTTGTCCCTCTCAATTCCACCTTTGAAGATGCCTTCAGCTTCAATGTCGTGGAGGGTTTTTCCGATATTTTCTTCAATGTACTTTATGGATTCAAGTCTGATATTGAGATCTTTAATCCATTTTGATCTGATTTTTGTGCATGGTGTTAGACACAGGTCCAAATTCATTTTTTACATGTCACTGTTCAGTTTTCCCAACACCACTTGTTGAAGAGGCTTTCCTTACTCCATTTTAGACTCACTGCACCTTTATCAAAGATTAAATGGTCATGTGTTTGAGGTTGGGTGTCAGGATACTCAATTCTATTCCATAGGTCCACAGATCTGTTTTTATTCCAATACCATGCTGTTTTAATTACTACTGTCTTGTAGTACAGTTTGAAGTTGGGAAAGGTGATGCCTCCCATCTTCTTTTTCCCGAGGATTGCTTTAGCTATCCTTGGAGGTTTATTGTTCCATACAAATTTCAGGAGTGTTTGGTCAATTTCTTTGAGGGATGTCATGGGTATCCTTACAGGGACTGCATTGAATCTGTACAGAGCTATAGGGAATATTACCATTTTGACAATGTTGATTCTCCCCATCCATGAGCAGGGAATGTGTTTCCATTACCTTGTGTCCTCTTTTATCTCTTGGAGCAGTGTCTTGTAGTTTTCTTTGTACAGGTCCTTTACACACCTGGATAAGTTGATTCCTAGGTATTTGATTTTCTGTGGCACAATTGTGAATGGAATTGTTTCCTTAATATTCCTTTCTTCTCTTTCATTATTTGTATATAGGAAAGCCACCGACTTTTGGGTGTTGATTTTGTATCCTGCCACTCTACTTTATGCGTCTATTGTTTCTAGGAGTTTTTTGGTAGAGAGTTTAGGGTTCTCTAGGTATAATATCATGTCATCTGCAAATAATGATAGCTTGACTTCTTCCTTACCCTTGATGTCCTTTTCTTCTCTGATTGCTATGGCAAGTACTTCCAGTACTATATTGAATAAAATAGGTGAAAGTAGGCAGCCTTGTCTTGTCCCTGATCTCAGGGGAAGGCTTTCAACTTTTCCCCATTTAGAATGATGCTTGCTGTGGGCTTTTGGTAGATGGCTGTAACTATCTTGAGGAAAGTCCCTTCAATTCCCATTTTCTGGAGGGTTTTAATCATGAACGGGTGCTAGATCTTGTCAAATGCTTTCTCTGCGTCTATTGATAGGATCATATGGTTTTTATTTTTTCTTTTTATTGATATGATGTATTATGTTGATTGACTTGCGAATGTTGAACAATCCTTGCATTCCCGGCATGAATCCTACTTGGTCCTGATGTATAATCTTCTTGATGAGTCTTTGGATTCTGTTTGCTAGTATTTTGTTGAAGATCTTAGCATCTGTGTTCATCAGGGATATTGGTCTGTAGTTTTCTTTCTTCGTGTTGTCTCTCCTTGTTTTGGGTATCAGGGTGATATGTGCCTTGTAGAATCTGTTTGGGAGTGTTTCTGTTTCTTCTATTTCCTGGAAGAGCTTGAAAAGGACTGGCAGTAGGTCCTCCTTAAAGGTTTGGTAGAGTTCACTAGTGAATCCGCCTGGACTTGGGCTTTTGTGTTTGGGCAGACTTTTAATTACTGTTTCAATTTCCTCAATGGTGATAGGCTTATTCAGGTATTGGAGGTCTTGTTTCAATCGTGGGAGGTTATTGGACTTCAAGAATTTATCCATTTCTTCTAGATTCTCATGTTTCATGGCATACAGGCTCTCAAAGTAATCTCTGATGATCTTTTGGATTTCTGTGGTTTCTGTTGTGATGTCACCATTTTTATTTCTGATTCTGTTTATTTGGGTTCTCTCTTTCCCTGTCCTTACAAGTCTTGCCAATGGTTTGTCAATCTTGTTTATTTTTTTCAAAAAAAACAGCTCTTGGTTTCATTAATCTTTCAGATTGTTTTTTTTGGTTTCCAACTCATTGATTTCCTCTCTAAGTTTTATGATTTCCTTTTTTCTGCCTGGATTTGGCTCCTTTTGTTGGTTTTTTTCTAATGTCTTTAGCTGTGTAGTCAGGTTGTTTATGTGGGCCCTTTCTTGTTTCCTGATGAATGCTTGCAGAGCTATAAACTTCCCTCTTAACACGGCTTTTGCCGTGTCCCACAAGTTCTTATAGTTGGTATCTTCATTTTCATTTGTTTTCAGAAATCTTTGGATTTCCTGTTTGATTTCTTCTATGACCCATTTGTTGTTCAGCAGTGAGCTGTTCTATTTCCAGGTGTTTGGTTTGACTCCCTGTTTCTGTGTATGGTGAACTTCCATTTTCATGCATCATGGTCTGAAAAGATAGTTGACACAATTTCTATCTTTTTTGGTTTTATTGAGGTATGCTTTGTGGCTCAGCATGTGGTCTATCTTGTCTATCTTGGAGAATGTTCCATGTGCACTAGAGAAAAATGTGTATTCAGCTTTCTGGCATGAAAAGCCCTGTATATATCCACCAGCTCTCTCTTTCATTTCTTCCTTCAGGGCCAATATTTCCTTGTTGAGTTTCAGTCTTGTTGATCTATCCATCATTGATAGAGCGTGTTGAAGTCTCCAACTATTATTGTGCTACTGTTAATGTCTTCTTTGAGGTCTCTTAGCAGTTGTTTTATGTATTTTGCTGGCCCCTCGTTGGGTGCATATATGTTTAGTAGTGTAATTTCTTCCTGGTGTACATACCCCTTAAGTAATAAGAAATGGTCTTCGTTGTTCCTTCTAACCCTTTTTTGCCTGAAGTCTATATTATCTGATACTAATATGGCCACACCAGCCTTTTTGGAGGAGTTGTTTGCATGGAGAATGGTCTTCCAACCTTTGACTTTGAGTCTGTGTTTGATCTGATTATTCAGATGTGTTTCTTGTAGACAGCAGAATGTTAGGTTCAATTTTTTAATCCATTTTTCACTCTGTGTCTCTTAATTGGTACATTTAGACCATTGACTTTGAGAGAGATTATTGTCATTGGATTTTGTGTCATCTTTCTGTTTGTACTTGCTGTGCTTATGGGTTTGGTCATATTGCAGTAGACCCTTCAATCCTTCTTTTAAAGTTGGTTTTGAGTCCAAGAAGTTCCTTAGTTGTTGCTTATCCATGAAGTTGTGTATCTTTCCTTCATATCTGATTGTGAGTCTGGCCAGGTAAAGAATTCTTGGTGAGGCCTGCATTTCATTGAGCCTTTTCACAATATCCCACCATTGTTTTCGGGCTCGGAGTGTTTCATCAGAGAAGTCTGCTGTAAATCTTAGAGATGTTCCTTTGTATGTGATTTCCTTCTTTGATCTTGCTGCTTTCAGTATTCTCTCTCTGTCTATCGTTTTTGTCATTTTTATTAAGATGTGTCTTGTAGTATTCTTGTTGGCGTTTCTTTTAGCTGGTATCCTATGGGCCTCCTGGATCTTGAGGCAAGCGTTCTTTACTTCCGGGAACTTATACTCGATGATAGCTTTGACAGTTTCTTCTTCATCAGGGTTTTCTTCTTGCCCTTCTGGGACCCCAATGATCCGTATGTTGTTTCTTTTGGCTTCATCCCGATTATCTCTTGTTGTCTGTTCAATAATTGTGAGTCTTTTTTTCTATCATCTGGTGTTGTGTAGAGAATCTTTGGAACTCGTCTTCGAAATCACTAATTCTTTCTTCAGTATCTATTATTCTGCTATGATGGCCTTCCACTGTGTTTTTCATTTCATTTACCTCATTTTTAATATCTGTCATTTCCATTTGCATTTTCCTCGCTTCTTCTCTCATGTCCTCTTGTATTTTGTTGATTTTGCATTCCATTGCTTCTTTGAATTCCTTATGAATCCTTAACAATTCTTTCCGAAATTCCTTATCAGAGAGGTTATACAACTCATTGGTATTGCTTGGCCCATCTGGACTAGTGACTTCACTCACAGAGCTTGATGGAATTTTGCGTTTCTTTGCCATTATGACTATTGTAGGTTGCAAATGTGAGTTCTTGGGTGACTAGATAGTACAGTTAGTAGGTGTCTGGTCTGTTTGCAGAGTTTGGATGGGTGGAAAGGATGTAGGAACCAAGGTTCACTGGTACCTCATGAAAGATAGGTAGTAAGAGGGTCACGTGGATCTGTCCCTCTCAATTCCATAAAGAAGTACTGGGGAACAAAAAAATTTTAGTTTTCTACTCCATCCATTCATCCCCAGGTCACCTAGAACTATTCCAGATAGACCATACTTAGTTGCATATTAAATCTTTGAGCATGTGTATATATTTGTAATTATTTAATAATGTACACTTGCAATTCAATTTTCCTGCTTGATTTTACGATCTGTGCAATCTTCCAGAGGTTTCAAATGTCTGCTTTTAAGAGTCTAAGTGTAAACATTGAGTCATATGCTTTCCCTTCTGGGCTTCTGGTAAGGGAGGTATATGTGGCATGCCTATTGAGGATAAACTAAAGCTCAGAACAATTAATGTTCAATATATTACCCTGCACATTTGCCTATTTTGAAAATAAAATTATTTCATCATTTCCTTACATACCATCCTCTTATAAATACACACACACATACTGCCATTTCAATAAAAATAAACTAAACACAGTGATTCCATTGACAAGAATACTTTTTTTAAAAAAGATATCCTAAGCATACTTTTCACTTGTCAAGAGGGAAAATAACGGAACTAATATTTATTAAATGCTTTTTTTCATGTGTCAAAGTCTTAGCAGCTTTTCTATAAGCTTCCTTTCGTTTTTCCAAGGTAGAGAACTCAGACTTTGTGTCTATATTGTCCCTAAGTACACTATTGCCAAGTTTTTCTAACATGTACCAAAATGCCCCTGTGAAAAAACCTTCAGGAACTTTCCCTCCATGTTTTCACTGCCACTGCTCTTACTCTATGGTCATCGGTGAACTGAGCAGGCAGAAGTTGTTCCAAAAGGGGTAACTGCCTAGCAGGAAAATGCTCTAAAAGAACACTTCTAAAGTAAGGCCAGAACTGACCCTGAGGCCAGTTTGGACTTACTCAGATGCTATTCAGAGCCAACATGACACAAAAATAAACCTTAATCACAAAATTAACACAATGATTAAGAAATGTCTGTTACTCATGTAACTTTATTCATTCAAAAAATATTTAGGTGCAGACTCCATTCTACATGCAAAGGAGTCTTGAACTCCTTTGGTATGTATGGCCCTAGATGTTATGATTCCTATAGAAAAAGATCTGTTCATAAAATCTGTAACCAATAAATAATGGTTTTCAGCTAACAAGTATGCAAAAAATGTATGCCAACATTTTTATCCCATTTTATCACATATCCTATGAATTGGTTTTTTGTTTCTGGGGAAAGAATCACACCCTGTGATGGTCAGGGATTACTCCTGGCTCTACACTCAGGAATTACTCCTAGCAGTGCCCAGGGGACCCAATGAAATGCTGGGGATTGAATTTGTGTAAGTCAGGTGCAAGGCAAACGCCCTACCCACTGTACTATCACTCCAGCTCCTGTGAATTGTTTTATTAAATGTTAAGAAATTTTATTAATTTATTAGTGTAATTAAATGTTAATTCCAGGATATGTTTTCAGTATTAAAAAAATCCAGTGAATCTCTCTCACCCTCTATTACACTAGAAAGATGGAATAAGAAAGCAAGCATTTGTCTACTGTTTAAACCAGCATAGAAAAAGGGTGGAGTCTTCATTGGAAGAGATTCTGTGAAACAATTTCCAGAGTCTCATTTAGATATCCAAAATTAATTTCTCAAAATTTTCATAAGCTAATGAATAAATAAGCACTGACATTAGTGAAGAAGAAAAATAAGACTAAAGTTTACTGATGATGCTGATGGCATGTTAATTTTTGTTTGCAATCACAAGCCCTTCCTTTCATTTAAAACAACTGTCACTCTGTAGAGTTGTAACTCTTTGAGAATCTTTTATATTTCATTAATCATATTTAATGATTTATATCTTTATTAATGGTTCAAGGGAAATAATTTAGAAACCCATATCATAATTAAAATGTTTTCTTGAACATTCATGCCCAATAACTTAAAAATTGAATTTCTATTTCTTTTATTAGTTACTGACATTCTGGGTTTTTCCCTTTGCTTTTACTATGGAAATTTTAATGTGTTTTCATCATTATTAAAACTTTCAATAGGAGGGCCGGAGCGATAGCTCAGCGGGTAGGGCGTTTGCCTTGCACGCGGCCGGCCTGTGCCGCCCGGGTTCGATCCCCGGCATCCCATATGGTCCCCCGAGCACCGCCAGGAGTAATTCCTGAGTGCAGAGCCAGGAGAAACCCCTGAGCATTGCCGGGTGTGACCCAAAAAGCAAAATAAATAAATAAATAAATAAATAAATAAACTTTTAATAGGAGTTGTCACTATACAATAGAAATTAAATCTAAGCTCTACCATACACAACCACATTTTCTAATTTATTTTTATTTTTAATATCAAATACCTCAAAAGTGAGTAGAGAGATGCATAATGCCAACCCTTAATTGGTCAAATCAGCAAGCTACACTCCTGGTTTTCTCAGAAGATCAAAGAGAAAAGCAAAGACCCAATTCCTATCTCAGCCTCTTCTGCACTCAGCTAGATCAAGTTGTTCATTTTGGGGTTTCATCAAACAGATATTTCACAGAATCTTGTAGAAGAGTTCAAAATGATAAATGACAGTGCCAAGGATCTACTAGAGTACAGGAAAGTGAAGCAATAAACAATGTTTGACTACCACACCCCCACTGCATTAACTATAAGGACTCTTCTATTTCCACCTTCATTTCAACCTCTCCTCAGTCATTCCCAGTGTCATTCTTGTGGTTCAAGAGAACAGTAAGTATTTTAAATTTCAACCAAAAGAAAGATACTCTCACCAGAATAAAGAGTGTCTAATAAGAAGTTATAATACAGGAATCAGACCCCTAGAATGGGTGACGGGATTCACCATGAAAGAAGGCAGGAGGTTATAAAGGAGCCCCAATTCCTAAGAGATGACCTGGCAAAAAATAAGGTAGATTCAATCTAGAGAAAACCTGGAAACTGAGTAGAAAGTTCAATTCAATGGAGAAGATAAAGGCAACATGTCAGGAATAAGCCTTAAAACATTTGACAAAGAGAACTACAAAAAGAAACCCAGTTGCCAGAATTCAAGTAGATTAAGATGGGACTGGGGGGCCGGAGCGATAGCCCAGCGTGTAGGGAGTTTGCCTTGCAAGTGGCCGGCCCATGCCGGCCCGGGTTCGATCCCCGGCATCCCATATGGTCCCCGAGCACCGCCAGGAGTGATTCCTGAGTGCAGAGCCAGGAGGAACCCCTGAGCATTGCCGGGTGTGACCCAAAAAAAAAAAAAGCAAAAAAAAAAAGAGATGGGACTGGGGCTTGGGAATTAGGAGGAGCCCATGCATAAGCACAGAAATGGCCCATTATTGTCAGACCCATTTCAGAGGGCCAATGCTGAGTGCTCCAGTATGAGCAAGACTGTGTGTGCAGGGCAGAATTCTATGGCCCTCTTTTTGGAACAAAGTTAGAAAATACAGAAAATAGGCTAACCTGAAAATAGTTTATTAAGTACCATCAGAAGCCTTAAAACATATTTAAGTAAATGCAGTTGATGCCTTCAAAGAGTGTTTTGAGGAGGAGGGGGTTTGGGCCACATCTGGAAATGCACAGGGGTTACTCCTCGCTCTGCATTCAGGAATCACTCCTGGAGGTGCTCAAGGATCATATGGGATGCCAGGGATAGAATCCAGGTCAGTCATGTGCAAAGCAAGCATCCTACCTACTGTACTATCTCTCCGGACCAACCTTCTAAGATTTTACTGTGAAAAGAAAAAGACTAAAATGATATCAGGAAGTTTATTAGTCACATGCTAACAAAAGAAGCCATGAAAAAAAAACTTCTTGCAAAAAAAAGGTAAGTTCCATAGTGAGGTAGCAAATAAAGAATTATCATTGGAAGAACAGATTTTTTGAGCTATTTGAGCTATTTGAGAAAAAAAGTAATATTATTTTCAAAATAAGAAATGTAGATCTGGATAAAAACACAAGAAACTGCAAGAAGAAAATTAAGCAAAAACATATTTAAGTGATATGAAAAGAGGAAGAGAGGATATAAAATCAGAAGGAAAGAGCTAAGGATGGGAATAATTCAGCATCAGAGAAGGTGGTGCCTCCCATCTTTTCCCAAGCATTACTTTAGCTATCAAAAAGCATGAAATCTAATAAGCTCAAGATAGAATAATGAGAAAAATATTAAACTTAGGCTTTTTTTAGAATTTATAATGTGACTATATTTTCCATGATCTCAAATTCTTATTAACTCTTAAATTGTAACTATTGGCAAAAGATGATATAAAAGTATATAATTTATAATGCATTATAAATAACATATTTTGTAAATAATATATTCTTATATACATGATCTCACTGTCACTGTCTTCCCGTTGTTCATAAATTTGCTCAAGCAGGCACCAGTAACATATCCATATGTTCTGTCACAATTAAGTGTAGCCCAAGGGCATCTGCTTGCTCCAGGGACAAGAAGAGCCTTAAACCATTCTTCAGGTCATGGAATTGAGGTCCATAACTGTTACTAGTTTTTGGCATATCAAATAAAACACGGGTAGCTTGCCAGGCTCTGCCGTGAAGGTGGTATACTCTCAGTAGAAGGCTCTCATCTCAAGCATTTACTGGTGAAACTTAAAGGGGAAAGATCAGGTTTGCTCTTGGGTGGAGCTCTGAGGAACTATGGAGTACATGATCTCAAGAAAATTAATTCCAATTATATTCCAAGCTAACCTTTGGGCTAGAGTCTCCATTAATTCCTACAAAACTAGGTGTAAGAACCATATGCATTAATGTACTAGCTGACCAGTCCAAGGGAAATAAAGGGTCTGTGAAAAATGGCAATCCACCCTATAGTAGAAGATGTACACATTGATGAAAAATGAGTTTTGGAGACAACTTGTAATATACACTTAAGAAAATAAGCAACTCTGTTAAATTGATTTTTCTATTTTAAAAAGGAATGTGAAATTCTGTTGAAACCCACTAGAACCTCCTCTCTCAACCTGAGTATACTACATAAATATGTATGCAGAATGTTTCTCTGGGTCAAGAGGAAAAAGCAAGCACCAAGAAGCTCATAAACAAGGGTTTCAAATTTAAGACCCATAAATATGAATATAACATTGTTGCCTTTTAACTTTTTCCATTCTGGGAAATGTTTGCTTGTTTCATCTGTGGAAATATATCAACCCACTCAAGTCTTCCACAAACCCTCTAAGCTATAATACTTAACATCTTAATCATTTAATTCCTAGGATACAACATATACCTTGAATGTTTTATTCTCTGTACTCAGAAATAATGAAACCACCCAGAAAAATTCATCTGACAACTTACTGTCCAAAAATAAATACCACGAAAGAGGAAAAGTATTACTTTATGCTTTATAAAAGATGTAACTAAAGGCTTTCTTTTCTGTTCTATAGCTATTCAAAATTATGCAAATTATTTATGGACAGAATAAATACTGAAAATTACCTAGGTCTAGGGATTTCTAACTGCAAACATAAAAATCAAGGTCATGGAAAAACCTAAAAGTGCATAACTAGTTTTTTATATATTGTTTTTAAAAACAGCATTCATTAGAGGACTGCCAGATAAACACAGTAGCTAGAACACACAGTCATCTCTATTACTTTCCGTAAAACAATTTTTTGTGGGTAGCGGCAAGGTACAGAACAGCCTGAAGCCACTCCCATTCCGGCATGGCTGGAGGATGTGGCCCTCGCTGTGCCCATCCTAGTGGAACTGTGGTGCATGAGAGGTTGGGTGGACCCCAGGGTCACAACTATACTGTGGCACTAAGAAGCCAGGCAGGTGTGAGATACCAACTCAGGTATGCAAGGGAGGTACTCTACCACTTGTGCTCTTATCTCCCTGGGTCCGGAAAAACAAAGTGTTTTTCAGTTAACCCTCAAATACACAAAGTGAAAGGAATTCCCAGACACATCATGAACATTTTTGAGTAACAACATATCCACCTCAAAACAGGAAAAGCTGAAACCTGAGGGCTCCTAGAGGGTAACATCATTTACAGATCCCTGAGAAAATAAAAGTTGAGACTAGAACTAAGAAACAGGATTACGGTGTGCTGAAGAAGTTTGATCCCTAGGTCTGGATCAGATCACTCTCAGACTTCTGTCAATGAGCAGAAAGTAGAGATGCACTGAAGATCTCGAGGGAGAGGAACTAAGAGAAAAATCTAAGACTGGTGACAGAAAAAATCTTCACTGAAGATGTGCGATTTAAATTCCTCCTGGAAATTAAAAATGTTGATAACTAAAATGAAAACAGGGGAGCTAGAAAATAACAGTGAGGATATAACAGGAAAGGTAGAAAAAATATAAGAAGGAGGATCCAACCAAGAGAACAATGAGTGCTCCAAAAATAAAACAAAAGGAAATGGAAAGGCAGATGATACTTTACAGAGACAACAAAATTACACAGAAGTAAAAGACAAGATTTTGAAGACTGAAAGAACCTTAAGTGCTCAGTACAAGGAAACTACAAAGCTTCAGTGAAAAAAAAAATTGAGTGACATAACCAGAACTAGAAATCAGAAAAGCAACAAACTTTATGAACTCTAGAGGCAAAAAAATAAGGAATATTTATTTTTATGTTTCCCTTTATCTATTTTTCTAGAAATTACTAGACTCTGATTCTCAATGCTCTGATTCAGAGACTCCTGGAGGTCTCTAAGACCTGGGGTCCATTAGGACAAAGATATTTTCTATCCGCTCATATTTTACTTGTCATTTTAGTTCTCATTCGCTCACAAGTTAAGGTGTAATTCCAGAGACAACATGACATTTGATGTTATGAAAACTGAAGGTGAAAGCAGATAGGAGAACCCAGCAACCTTTCAGGCAACCAGATTTTCCCAAAATGTAAAACAATGAACAATATAAAAACAATTACAAAATGTAAGAACAAGGATCTTTAAAAATTTGTTTGAACTCTTGATACATTAAAAACCAATGGAGTAACAACAGGTATGACGTTTGCCTTGCATGCAGTCAACCCGGGTTTGATCCCTGGCACCCTATATGGTCCTCTGAGCACCGCAAGGAGTAAACCCTGAGCATCTCCAGGCGTGGCCCAAAGACAACAACAAAACGTATAGTTCCTATGGAAAACCGTATCGGAAAAAAAAACATGACCTCAAGTTTTATATGTACGTTGCCCCACTGGTCACACATGAGGGTGTGACTGGTGACACCTGGTCTTCAGCTCCAAACAGTTCTATGGACTATGGTCTCCCTCCTCTGTCAGGCTGTAGAAAGTTTGTGGCTCTCTATTACATTCTAAACTACAGAATGCTCAGTAACTTTATGAGCATTCTGTAGTTTAGAATATAATAGAGAGTTACCTAATTACAACCCCCTCCAAATTCCAATCAATGTTAATGTTTTAGTGGCAATCCTTCTAAAACCATTCCTATGCAGAGGGTTTTTTTCATTTCTATTTGAATCTGTTTTGTCCATTCAAATTTATATGTTAGATTTCCTTTTTAGTCTGTCTTTAAACATGATTATAATTATTCAATAATTTCATGAAGTGGTTATACAGTGGTTATATGGCTATTTACCCATAAATTTCCTATTTATTTTTTTCTCTATTTCTTATGAATATCTGTGCACATGAAGCATTTCCATATCTTTAATTCTTTATGAAAATAATTCCCAGAAGGAAAACTACTGGATCAAGGTTATAAATCGTAGGAAACCATCCTTGAGATACTCCCTGGATAAAAGCAGTTTAGGTCTTTTAAATAACAAGTCAACAAGTGCATGCCCAGAAAAGAATAGAATAAAACAGGGCAACAAACTTGAGCTCAGGAAAGAAAAGAATAGGCAAAAATAAAAAATAGGAAATTGTCATAATTTTGTAATTTAAGGGTGCCTGCCAACTACGTGAAATATCCCAACCTTTGCCCTTAAGTACCTGTTAAATTTTGATGCTGTTACCATTCTTAATGTTTGTAAACAATAACTCACCTGCTGGGAGCCAGGTGAGTGAACAATGCTGCATTGAATAAATGGCCAGTGTGTGAGTCTGCTGATAGGCTTCTCAGGGGACCCTAAAGCTTGGACGGACAGTCCTTGTATGTTTGTTGGCTTGTCTTGAGACCTGCCCTGATGGTGGACATCTAAGGTGGCAATCCAATTGATTTTATTGTGGTAAGCTGCAACAATAAATTGCTTTTGTTTTTATTTTTTACTATTAAAAAGTAATTTATTTTTTTTTACTATTAAAGCATTCTTTACTATTAAAAAATTTACTATTAATTTTTTTGCTATTTTTACTATTAACAAGTAATTTACTTTTTTACTATAAAATTTTCTTTTTTTAAACTATTAAATCATATTTTCTAATTAATTTCCTTCCTATCAGCAAAATAGTAAAGTGTCCATTTTACTCTACCCTATTCCGGATATCCTCTTAAGAGGATAAAAATAGTATCATTTTTTCCCCCTTTGTGATGCTGGGAATCAAACACAGGGCCTTGCATGCAAGGCCCTAAAAATGTTTTAAATTTTAAAACTCTACCTCGAGTCATATCAAAATATGATGCCAAAATAGAATTTTATGTTGCTATTTTAGTAAATCTGAGCATTTTCCATATGCCTGTTAATCAGTTATACTTATTTCACTGTGTATTTATCACTGTGATACTCAGCCTACTGGTCTGGATTGGCCAGACAGCCTCGTGCTACTGAGGTCCAGCAGAGCTAGGGGCTCTGTGGTGCCAGGGATTTAACCCAGGGCCTTATGCATACAAGGCATAAGAAGTAACCCCTGAGGATTTCTGGGTGTAATCCAAAAAGGAAAAGATGTGAACTGACCTACAAGAGTATCCCACCAGCACGGCAGAGCCGGGCAAGCTACCCGTGTCGTGTTTGATATGCCTAATACCAATAACAATTATAGTCCTCATTCCCATGACCTGATGGAATGGTTTGAGGCTTTTTATGTTCCTGCTACAAGCAGATGCCCTTGGGCTCTACTAGCATGAGACAGGATATATGGAGATGTTACTGGTCCTGCTTGAACAAATCGATGATGAACGGGAAGACAATGTATTTATATAGGCCAAAAAATTTTTTTTACTAAACTACTCAGTTGCTAGGCATTATATTTGAGAGACTGTTACAGAAATATAATGATCAGTTTATGTATTATTATTATTATTATTATTTATTAAGGAAGCACCCAAGCAGTGCTCAGAGAGCCCACGGGCCACTCCCACTAATCTGGGATAAACCAGGCAATTTGCTTCAATGCTCAGGCCCGAGTATGCACCAAGATTTGTGCCAAGGACCACAGGAACCTTGGCACAGGAACCTCCCAGACTGCACTCAGCTTTATTGGTGGGTGAAATACAGTTCCAGTATTCAAACCTGCATGCCAGTATGTACTTTGCAAACTAAAGCCTGCATTTGTATTACTATCTTTGGAAACTATAGTGCTTTCTTCTTAATTTCAACTTATTTAAATTGATTTGGAGTTTTCGCACTCTCTCTATATATATATCTATATATATACTATATATAGATATATCTATATATATAGTTTTATATATATATATATATATACACACCCCCATTGCACGTGGCCTCTTTGTGGCCATGCATTACATCACTAAATGCAAGAACTGAGAGCACCTGCACGACAGAGCCTAGCAAGCTACCTGTGTCATATTTGATATGCCAAAAACAGTAACAATAATAGACCTCATTCCATCACCTGAATGAATGGTTTTAGGCTCTTCGTGTTCCTGGAGCAAGCAGAGGCCCTTGGGCTATACTAGCATGCGACAGGCACGAATGGTGACGTTACTGGTGCCTGCTTGAGCAAATCAATGAACAACGGGAAGACAAGACAAATAATACAAGTGATATATACACATATATTTGTATACATATATATACACACACATATACACATATATATGTGGGTGTGTATAACACATTTAACTTCACCTTTTCAACATATATATATAAATTTATATATATATAAATAGATATATATTTGCTTTTTTTGGTCACACCTTGAAATGCTCAAGGGTTACTCCTGGCTCTGCACTCAGGATTTACTCCTGGCAGTGCTCAGTGGACCATACGGGATGCCAAGGATTGAACCTGGTTCAGTCGTGTGCAAGACAAATGCCCTCCCACTGTGCTGTCGCTCCAGCCCCCATTTTTTCAGCCCCTATTTTTTTCTGCTTTTTGGGTTATACTATTTAAATTCAATGCTTTGTTCCTTCAGCCATAATTGTAAAGCATCATTAAATACTATTACGATATAAGGCATATTTGTTTTATAAAATTTTCCTTTCAGGTACTTTATGATTCACCATAATATTAGGTGCCAGTAGAGCAAGATTTTAATAATAGTCAAAAAGTAAAGTTTGAATTTTTTGAAGAAAATGAAAATAAACACAATGGTATACAGATATATTCTTATATGCTATTTTCTATTGTACTATTTTTCTATTGTATAATACATTAGTGAGTTTTTACTTTTTATTACTCATTTCTACATTATCTAAATCTTGTACATTGATATTCACAAGTGAGATTTTTCTCTAAGGTTTTTATCTGCTTGCTCTTTTCTTCATTATTTTTTGCTAGACTAATAAGATTATGTTAGCTTCACAAAATGAATTTGATAGTTTTTTAGTTTTTATGTATCACTTAGGTACAATTATTTGGAGGTAAATAGCTTCCTTTGCTTTCTATTTTGTTTATCATAATGCTTCTTTTATGTAATTTCAATCTAATTGCTCGAATCTTTATCCAAATTAATTTTAAGCCTAATATGTGAAAGATCAAGAAATCAGTACTTTTTTGTCTGTACTGAAAACCAAGTTTTCAGTACAGACAAAAAACTATCTCAACTAGTTTCTTGGTTTGGGATTCTTTGTTTTACCACACTCAGCGGTACCCAGGGATCACTCCTGGCAGGGCTCAGGGGACCATACGGTGTACTAGGGTTGGAACCATGGCTCCAGACTAACAGACATATTTTCACTGTCACTGTCTTCCCGTTCATCATCGATTTGCTCAAGCGGGCACCAGTAACATCTCCATATGTCCTGTCTCATGCTAGTAGAGCCCAAGGCATCTGCTTGCTCCAGGAACATAAAGAGCCTCAATCCATTCCGGAATGAGGTCTATAATTGTTACTGGTATTTGGCACATATATCAAATACAACACGGGTAGCTTGCCAGGCTCTGCCGTGCAGGTAGCATATTCTTGTAGGCAACTCTAAGTCCAGCATTTATTGATGAACCGCACTGCCGCTTGCGGCGCGCTACCCAGGCGCTGATACGCTGGTCTGCTGGGTGAGGTCTGACAAGAGAGAAGTCCGGATGTGGAAAATGGAGGCCCTCATGGGCCTCAAGACATATTTTATTTTATTTTATTTTTTGTTCACACTCTGCAATTCTCAAGGGTTACTCCTGGCTCTGAACTCAGGAATTACTTCTGGCAGTGCTCAGGGGAGCAAATGGGATGATGGGTATTGAACCTGGATAGACTATGTACAGGCAAATGCCCTACCCACTGTACTATTACTCCAGCCCCTAATGTAAGTTTTGAAACCACTATTTCTAACAATTTTTGATTGGTAGCTTGATATTATTGTTGGTTCTTTTGTCTTTATAAAATTTTATTTCTCAATAAAGCAGAGTTATGGCAAATCCGCAGCACCAAATAAAACTTCCAGGGTAGGAGAGAATACTCATCTCCCCATCTCTATTATTCAAGCCATTTCTGTTTCTGATGGATTTGTTAAGTGAGAAAACCCACTACATTCTGCATACTCAAGAAATGCTATGTCAAGGCAGTGAAAGGGGTAGGAATCACATTTGTTTTTCCTCTCCTTTTCAATCTCTCTCTCTCTCAGAGACTTGCACTTGGCACAATGCCTGCTGGGAAGTATGTCAACAGGTATTTTTAAACTAGAAGGATAACCATTGCTGAATACTTGCCGTATCACATTATTAAGCATTACCCTTAAATGTAGCCTTCCAAGGTTTTACTATTTAATATTACTACATCTAGAACTGTGTTTACTTAGGGGAAGTCTCCGAGAAATAGACACTAAAATTGCTTTTCACAATTCTGTGGTCAAATGGAGAATATGTCATAATTTAGAATCTAATTCTTATGAGTTATTGATTCATTTAAAAAACCATCAGTATAGGGGCCAGAGTGAAAGAACAATCAGTAGGGCTTTTGCCTTGCACTCAGCCAACCCAATTTCAATTCCTATCATTCCATATGTTTCCCAGAGCAACACTGGAGTAACTCCTGAATGCAGAGCCAGAAGTAACCTTGAGCATCGTTGAGTGTGACCCAAAACATAAACAAACAAACAAAACAAACAAAAATATCAGCATTAATCAAGATATCAGCAGCTCAGCAGTGTGGTTAAGAGTTCAGATCCTAAGCTGAGTATAAATGAGTTCTGAACTCACTATAAGACATGAAAAAAGCTACTCAAATTTCAAGGATATCATTTGTAAGTGGGAATAATAATGTTATTTACTTCAGCAAATCCTGAGAGCATAGTGTAGCTAGGGAGAAGTGAGTGACTTAACTAGGATACAAATATTAAGGAAGTTACAAATCATTAACTTCAAAAAACCATAAACTTAAATGTAAGAAGCTATGAAACTCTTAAGAAAATATGTGAGTTCATCTTCATGACCTTCTTTGATACAACATCAAAGCACAAATGACAAAAGAAAAATAGATAAACCAGACTCTGCTGACTCCACCAAAATTTAAGGTCTCTTTACTTCAAAGTGATCTCTAAAAAAAATAAAACCAAAGAAAGAGGCTGGGAATGTAATTCAAGTGGCATATCATCTACCCTACATGTGGCCTACCAGTGGCCCAGGAGTAAGCACCAGGCATAGCAACAACAACAGAACAAAAAGACACTTACAGTGTGGTAGAAAATATTTCCTCATCATTGACTCTATCCTTGTAGAATGGTGAGATCCTGGTGGTGAATCCGTAGTACAGCTCATGAAGGATCTTGATGTATTGGGTTTGAACTCCCTGTTTGGCTAGGGCTTCGATGACTGCTTCAGTCTCCACAGTATCAAAGGCTTTCTTTACATCAATGAACGTGAGACAGAGCAGCATCTTGTACTCCATAGAAACCTCAATGAGCTTGGTTACCGTGTGGATATGGTCGATTGTGCTGAATCTTTTCCAGAAGCCAGCTTGCTCGCATGGTTGTCCTTCATCTAGTGTTCTGCCATCATGTTCAGGATGACTTGTGTAAACAGCTTGTAGATGACGGACAACAGGCAGATGGAGCGATAGTTGCCGATGTCATGAATGTCTCCCTTCTTGAAGAGTACAACTGTCCTGCGGTTTTCCATTGGGAGGGTACCTTGCATTCGAACAGGTAGCATGTGAAGAGCCGAGCTAGTGTAGTGTATTCCATTCTACAAGGTAGTGATCATTGATGTCAAAAGAGGAGTTCGACAGGGTGATACCACTTCACCAAAACTCTTCAGTGCCACCCTCAAGAACAACATGTGACAATTAGAATTGGAAGGAATGGGAGTGAAGATAGATGGTCGGCAACTACACCACCTCAGATTCACTGATGACATCGTTCTAATAACACCAAACATTAGCCAAGCAGCACAAATGCTGGCTGACTTCGACCGAGAATGTGGAAAGATAGGTCTACAGCTGAATCTAAAGAAAACTATGTTTATGAAAAATGAACTAGTTCCAGAGGCCCCATTCAATCTCAATGGAACAGACATCTCTGAATGCAGCAGTTATGTGTACCTAGGTCAAGAAGTCAACATGATGAATGACCTAAAACCTGAGCTGTGCAGGAGGAAGAGAGCGGCATGGAATGCCTTCAAAGGCATTGAAGAAATAGCTAAAAGGACAAAGAACCTCTGGCTCCAGGCACATCTCTTCGACTCCACCATTCTCCCTGCATTAACATACAACCTCAGAGACCTGGGCCCTACGAAAGAAGGATGAGAATGCTATTCGGGTCTCCCAGAGAGGAATCGAAAGAGCTATGCTTGGAATATCACGCCTCACTCAAGTGAGAGAAGGAATCCGGAGTTCCGACCTCCGTCGCTATTCCAGAATCAGGGACGCTGTCTCGTTTGCCAAGGCATCAAAAATCAGATGGGCTGGACATGTAATGCAATTTGGAGACGACCGCTGAACTAAAGCCGTTACCGACTGGATCCCACGGGATGTCAAAGATCACGTGGCCTCCCACCTACAAGATGGTCAGACTTCCTTGTCAAGACCCTGAAGGAACGGTTTGAGGCTCTTCAAATTTCTGAATCAACCAGATGCCATTAGGCTACATTGGCACATGATAGTTAGTGTCCAATGGAAATGTTACTGGTGCCCGCCAGTAACAAAACATGCAATGAATATCATCATTTAAATATCATCATTTAAATATCATCATTTTTGATGAGCAAATCGATGAATAACGGGATTCAAGTGATTAAGTAATCAAGTGACTCTATCCAGCCAGATATTGGATACTGTACCTGTATTTACCAAGATATCTTTTATTTAAAACTCATACAATTCAATAACAAAGATAACCCACTGTAAAGGGTGAACTTCTAAATAGATTTCTCCAAATAAAACATTTTAAGAGGCCAATAATCATATAAATGCTCTACATCACTATCCTTTAGGAAGTACAAGCCAAAGCAAACTAAGATAGCATTACACACCCTACAGTGTGAATACACGACTTTTACCTTTGTTTCTGCCATCACAATTGTCATTATATAGCTAACCGTAATATTGTGTTTTTACGATTTTAACTAAAAAAGAAACTCAAAATGAAAAAACCTTATCTTTTAATGCTATGTTTCACATTAGATTTTTATTTCATGTGACACTTAAATTAATTCAGTTTTAGCAGTAATCCACTATTTCATTTACCTTACACCTTGCAAATGAAAAAGTGTCTGAGTGGGGGCACGTGGCTGGTCCTAGTTTATTTGTTTGAAATGTCTGGTCCCCCACTTGGCTGCATGTCAGAAAAGGAAAGAATGACTATTTCTGTCTAAATCATTTACAAACAGCATTACCCCAGGAAGTACAATGCCATTTCCTAATGTACCTGATCTTTCAGCACCAGTTTTCTGTGTTGTCCACAGCAAACTCTACTAGTTCTGACACTTCATTCTCACCTTGAGCAGCAGGCACAGAGTCAGAGCCCAGAACTGGACTATTTTCATCATGTGTTAAAAGGAAATTTACCATCTTTATTATCCTCCTGCTACGCAGCTATTATTACCAAGCTGATGTTCATTCTTTGGTTTCTGGTTTACTCTTCAAGCTCTTCACTTACAATTTGTATCATGGTTTCTTACATTCTACCTGAGCTACAGAAGGAAGCTATGCAAGACAAATGATGTAGTCTACCATTGGCCTTAATGACTCATCTATTAAGGACTTAGATTAGCATTCTTTGGAGCAGAAAATATGATTCATTTTATGAATTCATAGATCATTGGGTTCAAATCCAAATCTTTAAAGAATTACTTGAGTTTCTTCTATGGTCTTATGTCTGTGACAAGTTTGGCTGGGAATAATTGCCAAACCATTCAAGTGACTCATTGCATTTTTTGGTAATTATAATTATTTTTTTGTAGAAAATTTTTCTTTTTATTAGGTAATTATAATTATTAATAATACATCCTTTACTCTACTTGTTGAAATTCATTCAATTCTTCCATGGACAATTCCTAAAGTATTAAAAAATTCATCTTATCTTCATAAATATTTCTTTCCCTGGATTAAAATTATATCTTGATAGAAAGATAGAGAAATGGAAAGAAATTAAGAACCTGCCATGGAGGAGGGCTGGGGGGGAGGGGGAGGGAACCGGGGGGCGTTGGTGGTGGGAGATGGGCACTGGTGGCGGGATGGGTGCTGCTACACTGTATGACCAAAACCCAAATATGAACTTTTTAATTGTATATCTTTGTAATTGTAAAAATAAAAAAAATTAAAAAATAAAAAAATAAAAAAATAAAATTATATCTTGATAAATCTACATTCTCAATGAAATTCCTATTTTCTTACTTGTAAATTACTGACATTTAATTTCTTAGTAAAACCATCATATTTCATAATTTAAATATAAATGTATATAAAATTATCTTCCTGGGACCAGAGAGATAGTACAGTGGACAGAGTGCTTGCCTTGACAAGGCCAACCCAGATTTGATCCCTGGCACCCCATATGGTACCCCAAGCCCAGTCAGAAGAGATCCCTGAGCACAAACCCATGAGTAAGCCCTGAATATTTCAGGGTGTAATCCAAAAAGAACAAAATAATAATAATAACAATAATTATTATTATAATTATAATAATACCTTCCTGACAGTGTTATCATGGACAAATTAAATAATAAAAAATAAAATTTCTACTAAAACATAGTATTCTACTTATGTCATACACACAGTATTTTAAAAATGCTTGTATAGGGTCCCAAAGCCAACATCCTGTAATCCAAAGCAAAATACTGAACAATTTAATATCCAAAAGGAATCACCCTTTGCAACAGTTTTTAACTGAGTACTTAACATACTCAGTCATTTCAAGTTGTACAAGAAATATTCATGTGCATTAGGCACTGTTCTAACAATTAAGGATGCAAAATGAAGCAATGTCAATAAGACAAGGCACTGTCCTCTCTCAAGGGGTTTATATGTTAGTGCTGGGAGCTAGGCAACTTATAAATCAACATTTCAGATAGTGATAAAACTATGACCAAAAACAGGGAGGCAGAATAAGAGTGTCTCAGGATGAGAAGAGTGTACTGCATTTTGTACAGATTGGCATGAGTAGGTCTCTTGATGATATGACACAGAAACTAGAAGTAAATAATAGGAGGGTCCGCATTCAGGAAGATGAAAGGAACACACTGATGCAAAGATCCTAACACAGGAGGAAATGGGAAGCAGCCAATGTGAGTCAAGCAGAGGAATGAAGACAAGATCTAGGAGGAAACCAGAGAGAGATCAAGGGAGAATCAGAGATAGGAGGGAGCTAGAAGCTACCTGGGGGCTCTGCAAGGCTTTTGTTATGTGAGATGAGAAACTATTGGGGGGCTTTTTATTTGGGGGCACGCACAGTTTTACTCAGGGATTACGCCTGGCTCTGCATTCAGTATTACTCATGGCAGGTTCAGAGTACAGTGGTATGCCAGGCATCAAACCCAGATGGGCCTAGTGCAAGGCAAGAGCCCTAGCGGCTGTACTATTGCTCTGGCCCCTACCAGAGTGCTTTGAAAGAAGAGTGACATGTCTCTGGTTATAAGAAAACACCACAGTATGATAAATAGCCAGGAGAGACACTAGTTACAAAGTGGGGACATAGTTATGTGTTCTAAAAAAACAAGAGACAAAGGAGAATTGGACCCAAGGGCATGGCTTCAATGTTTGTAACCGGACATCTGGGTATATGTATATGTTTTGAAGGCAGAGTCCTCGGATTTGCTGGATTGAGTGTGGGAGATAAGAGAACGCCAGTGAGTCAAAGGGAATCCAAATTTTTTTGACTGGAGAACCAGGTCTAATGTAGACTGTTGAGCATTTGAAAGCACATAGAATTGAAGAAATGACTGATAAGGAAAACAAGGAAAGTCTCTGAAGGACCTTGTATGAGGATAAAGAGCTCACGTCTTAAGGCAGGTAGTAGGCTTTAGGCACTAAAAGTGATGTGACAATCCTTGCATTTTCTAAAACATAACCCAGAGGCACCAGCAGGTGGAAATAAATTGGTGTCAGACTAGAAGATGAGAGATTGTTAGGACAAGATTGTAGTCGTCCAGGTGAGACATAATGAGAGTTAGAATAGAGAGTGGTTGCTGGGTCCCACAATGGGTGACAGCTGGTCTAAATAGGAGGTGATGATCAATCAAAGGTGATGAAAGATCTTAAGAGCTAGTTTCACCAAGTGATGGCAAGTAAATTCCTATAGAATCCCATTTTTTGCCGCCTAGTCAATGCTTCTCTGGCCTATGTAGTTCTATAGATATAGGCCACTATATCTATAGAACTATAGGTCACTATAGGTCACTATAGGTCACTTTCTCCAACTCCTGCAGCATTTTCTCCAAGAACTGTTTATGAGAGGTTAGAGATAGGCCAATGCTCTGCCTAAGAAACAAAAAAACAAACAAAATAAACCCACAGCAGAAACTATTTGAACTCTAGTCCTTATAGCGCTGGCTCAATTCCTTTACTGTGCTTTATATTCATCTCAAAATAAAGGAATCTGATTAGGTAGTCCCTCCCTACCAAGTACCTGAATTATGTAACAGTACACTGTGCAAAACATAAGTTTCATTGAAAAACTTATTGGTAACAATACACTCGCATCATTATTTGCATATCCAGCATTCCATTCCATTCGGTGAGTCTTTCAGGTTTGAGCACACTTTGATTTGAACGTTTTGTTTAAGGGTGATGAGGTGGTAAATTGCCTTCATATTGCAACTCAGTTAGAAATAGAATTTTTTTCTCTTGCCTTTTGCTAAACATGGATAACATGAAACAGGTAACCCTTAATGTTTTGCTGCATTCTTATATTAACAGGTAGAGTCAATAAGTATTTTTTAAACATTAAGAATTCTTGGTGTGTTTATAATTTCTATGCACTGACAATATTACTTCATCTAAACAAAATAATTCCTTAAGTTTTTATTGTAATTATTTTTTTTAAATTTTTTATTTTTACAATTACAAAGATATACAATTAAAAAGTTCATATTTGGGTTTTGGTCATACAGTGTAGCAGCACCCATCCCGCCACCAGTGCCCATCTCCCACCACCAACGTCCCCGGTTCCCTCCCCCTCCCCCCCCCAGCCCTCCTCCATGGCAGGTTCTTTATTTCTTTCCATTTCTCTATCTTTCTCTTTTCCTTCCTCTCCAGACTATGGATTACAGAACATACATTAAAGGGTTGTCATGTGTATCCTTTTTGCCTCTATTTAATGCTCAGTTCTAGGTTGGCATTAGTACCCTCACAATTGTTATTGTAATTATTTTTAAAGTTTTGTTTTGGAGATCATATCCAGCTGGTCTCAAGGCTTACTCCTGGCTTAGGAATCACTGCTTGCAAGGCTCATGGGTCATATGCATTGCCAGGGATGGGACTTGGGTGGGATGCGTGCAAGGTGAGCACCTATCCACTGTACTATTTCTCTGATCCTAACTTGTTTTTGTGTTTGTTTGTTTGTTTTTATTCTGAACTGTTACTTTTAAGAGTTTGTCTTAAGAGTAAATTTTAGGCTCACTGTAAAACTAATGGGAAGGTATAAAAATGCCCTATACACTTCCTTTCCCCCCACAAATTATCAACATCATTATCAATATCCCCCACCAGAATGATGTTTATTACAATCAATAAACCTACACTAACACATTATGATCAACTCAAAACCATAGTTTATATCAGTGTTTCTCATTTTTTCCATTTGTTAATTAGATGGCTTTCTTTATATATATATATAATTATATATATATAAAGGACTGTTAAAACTAACAGTTTTAACAATTATATATATATAATTGTATTATATCACCATGAGATATGCAATTACAAAGCTATTCATGATTGGGTTTCAGTCATACAGTGTTCCAGCACGCATCTAGATTGCACTCAAATATCACTATATCACTGTCTTTCCGTTCTTCATCGATTTGCTCGAGCAGGCACCAGTAACATCTCCATATGTCCTGTCGCAAGCAAGTGTAGCCCAAGGGCATCTGCTTACTCCAGGGACAGGAAGAGCCCCAAACCATTCTTCAGGTCATGGAATTGAGGTCCATAACTGTTACTAGTTTTTGGCATAACAAATAAAACATGGGTAGCTTACCAGGCTCTGCTTTTTGCAAAACTTCTCTTAGTAGCTATTGTCTTCTCAATCCCTCAACAATGGCTTTTGCAATTCAGTTTTTAAATTTTAATAAAGTTCAGCTTCTTGGTTATTTATTTCCTTGATGATGATTTTGCTGTGCATCTAAAAACTTATCGTCATGAGACAGGAAGTACAGGGCTTAACGCACCTGTCTTGCATGCAGACACATAGATTCAATCTCCAGCACCTCATGAGCACAGAGCTGGAATATCCCCCAAGCACCACCAGGAACAGCCCAAAACCACCCCCAAAAAATAAAAATTATCACCACAATCAAAATCAGCTATATTTTTTGTTTTTTTGCAGAAATTGTAGTTTTACATTTTCACTTAAGATATTTTTTTAAAAACATAAGGAATATGTTCACAGGTAAGAAGAACTTAAGTTTATCTAAATTGTACCCAGATATTTAACTCTAACATGAACATAATCTCTGAGTAACAGAAGAAGAGTGTTCCGTACTTGTAATTTTATCCTTTTGGGCATTAGCAGATATTTTGAAATGGACAGTCAGACTTCTAAGTGACCATGTAATTTCATATCTCTGCATGTCAGGAAGAAACAGAGTATAAATATGCAAAATCTGTTCTATTTCATGGTTGCATGGATACCAAGCAGATGGGTAGAAGAACATGAAACTGTTCTTTACAAACAAAGAGGACCCTCTGTCAATCCAAGCTGCATCCATCTGGCCAGACAACCACAACACTGCTTTATCCAAGAGACACATAAAGAAGAGAGCAAAAGTAAGAGAACGTACTTTCAGAAAACCTGAGTTTTAATTCCAATAAACATTGAAATAATAAGCCAGTTCTCAAATATATAAACTGAATTATAAATTCCTGTGGCTGTACTTGGAGAATAAAGATCTTTTGGGAGATATTTAGTCCTGTTTAGTAACCCCAACATGACTTACAGGCATGCTACATAACCAAGACGACAATATTGGTGCTGGAGTGATAGCACAGTGGGTAGGGCATTTTTCTTGCATGCGGCCGACCCAGGTTTGATCCCTGGCATCCCATATGATCCCCTGAGCACCACCAGGAGTAAATCCTGAGCGCAGAGCCAAAAGTAACCCCTGAGCATTGCCAGATGTGACCCGGAAAGCAAATTAAAAACAAAGACTGCAATATTTTCTCCGTAAGTTGAGGAATAACATTGACACCACTTCCTAAGGTTTTTGAAAGGGGGCTAACTTAAACAATGTTGGTAACAAGTTTACACAGTCTTGCATATAATAAATGTTCAATAATTATAGAAATAAAAATAAACAATTTTATTACATTGGCTTCCTTACAAATCCCTGCTCTCCCCCAAACAATTCAGGTCAATATTTTCCCTAAAAAAAAAAAAAGAGAGAGAGAGAGCATTTGCCTTGCACACAGCCGGCCTGTACCGGCCTGGTTCGATTCCCGGCATCCCATATGGTGCCCGAGCACCGCCAGGAGTAATTCCTGAGTTCAGAGCCAGGAGTAACCCCTGAACATTGCTGAGGGTGTGACTCAAAAAGCCAAAAAAAAAAAAAAAAGGTAGGGTTAGCCTCACAGATAGTGCTCAGGAAGGCTAAGGACAACTCCCAACAATACATATTCTGCCATCCTACTTCAGTTAATTTAATGGTAGAGTTAAAGGATGGAACTTTGGGCCCTGTGGTGCCTGGAGCCACCAGGGACACCCTGGAAATGCTTCTGAGTCTGCTGGAATATACCCAGCAGTGCTCAGGGGGCCATGTGGCTGCAAGGCCAATGGAACCTGCTTGCATGCACCCCTGATCACTGACTCCTCTCCCTGGCCATTATTTTCCAATTCTTTCCACATTTTACTTAAACAATGGTCAGAACATTTCTTGTTTACAGGCTCAAAACAGCTTTCTAATTGTTTTTTTTTAACTTCTCCCTTCTCTCCTTGAACATGCTTCCTGCTCAAGATTGCTAGGAATCTCCATTTAAAGTAGACGTCTCATTAAATCATTTCATCACAACTCTCCTGAGTATCCTTGACATGTAAACCCACTAAACATCTATGGAAGGGAAGATCCGAGGACACCTCCAAGAGGTAGAATGTTATATAGGGTGGCAAACCCCATAACTTTCAACCAAGATCAAATGAGAGAAGTGTGAGAGAGGCTCTGGGGAAAACCTCAGGGTAAGGGACCCCACTGTCTAAAGTTCCTCCCACTGGACTCTTTCGGAAACAGCTGGATAAGCCTGATTACGTGTAGCAAAGTCTCTTCTTGGTCCAGATCCTTCCAACCTATCCAGTATCATCTTCCCCATTACAAAAATCCCTTGTCCCAGACACACTGACCTTAGAAATTCCTATACTTTTTAGGACTGCCAGAGGTCACTACCTCTGGGAGCTATGGCATGATTTGTAGTGAGCAGACTGTGCATGAGTTTGACAGCACTGAAGACAGACTTCAGTTCACTCCGCTATAACATTCAGTTTTGTAGTAACATGGGTATGTTTCGGCCCGTTAGATCCTTGACTTCACTTTTAAAGTGGTGAAAATGTAATACTTCATAAAGCTGTGTAAGTCTTAAGTGATCTAACGCAGGTGTCGTGGATAATTATCAGGCATTTCTGGCCACCGGGCATAATTATGACCTTTCTGCTCTGTCTGGAGAAATCCCAATCTTGGGAATCCTGTCCACTCAAGCAAATATTCTAGAACTCTATAGTCACACTTCAGCTATAATTATGCAGGCCTGTTCCCTGGGCTCCCCAAAAATACTTTCTCACCCACTCAAGAATTCAATCCCAAATAAGGTAGTTTAAAGAAGGAAGCCTGAAGTGGCTGCTGCTACTGCTGAGTTTTCAGCAGGAAAATGTGGTATGCTTAAATCCTAAGGCAGCAAGGTTAGGTCAGCCAGGGAGGCAGCTCTTACTTCTCACGCGAGTTGCTCTACAGACAAATATCTGTTATCAACAGTCTTTGAATTTTAATCATTCTGATACATATATAAAAGTATCTCACTGAAGCTATAATTCACATATCCCAGATTACTAATGATGTTAAATTCCTTTTCATGCATTTACTGACTATTCATGTACATACTTTTATGAAGTATCTGTTCAAACCTTTTGCCTTATTAAGATACAAGTCTTCTTTATATATTTTTCCTATAAGTGCCTTATCAGTTACACTGTCACTGTATCACTGTCTTCCCGTTCATCATCGATTTGCTCGAGCAGGCACCAGTAACATCTCCATATGTCCAGTCTCATGCAAGTAGAGCCCAAGGGTACATGCTTGCTCCAGGAACATAAAGAGCGTCAAACGATTCC
>JAJIBD010003296.1:0-21205 GCA_021461705.1 Cryptotis parvus | reverse complement strand
TTTGCTTATAAATGGATGGACTTAGGGAGCAATTTTTAAATTTTTTTGAGTATTTTATTATACCACCGTGAGATATACAATTACAGAAATATACCATTACAAAGTTCATACTTGGGTTTTGGTCATTCAGTGTTCCAGCACCCATCTCTCCACCAGTGCCCATCTCCCACCTCTAATGTCCCCTTGCTCCCCTCCCCCAGCCAACCTCCACGGCAGGTTCTTTATTTCTTTCCCTTTCTATCTATCTCTTTCTCTTTTCCTTCCCTTCCAGACTATGTATTGCAGAACATACATTAAAGGGTTGTCAAGCGATCTTTTTGCCTGTATTTAATGCTCAGTTCTCAGTTGGTATTAGTACTTTTGACAATTGTTAGCACACTGTTCCATTTTGTCTTACCTAGCCTCTGACTCCCAGACGTTTGTGATAATTTCCACCTTTGACAAGACCTCCTGATACATGTTTCACTTGACCTTGGATATTGGTATCATAAGATGTATATATATATATATATATGTATATATATAATTATCATGCAAATAAATGCAGTCATTCTGTATCTGTCTCTCTCCTTCTGCCCAATTTCACTCAATAGAATCTTCTCCATGTCCATCCATTTATAGGCAATTTTCATAACTTCATTCTTCATTTTTCCTAACAGCTAACAGCTGCATAGTATTCCATTGTGTAGATGTACCAAAGCTTTTTATCCAGTCATCAATTCTTGGGCACTCTGGTTGTTTCCAGATTCTGGCTATTGTGAATTATGCTGCTATGAACATAAAAAGTAGGAATGGTGTTTCTGCTGTGTATTTTTGGCTTCCCAAGGTATATTCCCAGGAGTGGTATGGCTGGTTCAAATGGGAGTTCAATTTCTAATCTTTGGAGGAATGTCCATATTGTTTTCCAGAAAGGCTGTACCAGCTGGCATTCCCACCTACAATGGATGAGTGTCACCTTTTCCCCACATCCACGCCAGCACTTATTGTTCTTGCTCTTTTGGATATTTGCTAGTCTCTGTGGTGTAAAATGATATCTCATAGTTGTTTTGATTTGCATCTCTCTGATGATTAGTGATGATGAGCATTTTTTCATATGTTTTTTGGGTCATTCGAACTTCCTTGTTGAAGTTTCTGTTCATTTCTTCTCCTCATTTTTTGATGAGGTTGTTTGTTTTCTTCTTGTAAAGTTACCAGTGCCTGATATATCCTGGATATTAACCCCTTCCAGATGGGTATTGGGTGAATATTCTTTCGACATGGGGAGCATTGCAAAGCTATGCTACCCTTACTGGTAGAGACCTGGCAAGCTCCCCTTGTTGTATTTGATATGCCAGATACCAGTAACAATTATAGAGCCTCATTCCCATGACCTGATGGAATGGGTTGAGGCTCTTTATGTTCCTGGAGCAAGCAGATGCCCTTGGGCTCTACTTGCATGAAACAAGTCATATGGAGATGTTACTGGTGCCCGCTCGAGCAAATCGATGATGAACAGGAAGATAGTGATAGTGATGGGGAGCATTATGATAAGTGAAATTAGCCATAGGCAAAAGGTCAGATATAGAATGACTGCATTTATTTGCAGGATATAAAAAATAGTTCGATACCAATACCATGGTAGGAAAACATGGATCAGGAGGTCTTGTCAGTGGGTGGAATCTACCCCAAGTGTGTAGGGGTTAGAAATTAGGTAAGACAGAAAATGGAACAATGAGCTAAAAAATTGTTGGAAATTATAATTCCATACTAGAACTGAGCATCAGATATAGCAAAGGGATATACATGATAACTTCTAAATATATGTATTCTTCAATCCGGAATGGATTGAGGCTCTTTATGTTCCTGGAGCAAGCAGATGCCCTTGGTCTCTACTAGCATGAGACAGGACATATGGAGATGTGTTACTGGGGCCGCTCGAGCAAATTGATGATGAACGGGAAGACAGTGATACAGTGATACAGTGATATGTATTGAAAGTCACAATAGAGAGGGAGAAAGAGAGAGAGAGAGAGAGAGAGAGAGAGAGAGAGAAGAGAGACAAAGTGCCTGCCATAGAGGCAGACTGGGGAGGGTGAATGGAATCATGGACTTTGGTGGTGGGAAATGGGTACTGGTGAAGGAATGGGTGCTGGAGCACTATATGATTGAAAGCCAAACATGAACATCTTTGTAATTGTATATCTCACGGTGGTATAATAAAAAAAATTTTTTAAGTATTGGATGCCAACTGACACAGAACCTCTCCATTAGGACAAACCATGGTGTTTCTTATGGGTTAAGTGTAACTTTCGGGGTGAGGGAGATGTTTCAAAAAAACTAGAACACATGATTTGCATGCTGGGTCCCTGCTTCAATTTCTGGCCTTGCATAGTGCCTTGATCACTACCAGAAGTGACCCCAGAGCTTCACGTTAGGAATAGCCCTTGATTAAGACCAAATATGACCCAACACCCCACGCAGTGTCAAAAAAAAAAAAAAACTTAACACTTTTTCTAGCCACAAAAAATCCAGAGGCTAGGTAATCTAAGCATTTATGATTACTGCCCTGGCAAGCTACTTATACCACAATAGGTTATATAACATATGCAATGATAAGAGTATTTTCTCTTTCTCTCCCTGTATTCATCCTCTCATAGACTACATTGGCTATGAACTAAAAGGCATAGAAAATGTAGACTAAAATAAACCTCATAAACAACAACAAGCAAATTAAATAGCATCTTCATCTCTGGAAAGAAACTGAAAACTAAACATTTCCATCTGCTTTAGCATTTTTCCCCACTGAAACTAAGTGTCATGTGAAATTTTCCAGCTGTTCCCCTAGGGGTTTTGTTAAGCAGCACACTATTTTGTGTTTTGTGCATTGTGTTTTGTATTAGTTGATGCAATATGCCCACCAATTAATGATCTTCTTGGGAAGGAATTCCTCATTTCTTTAATTTACACTCTTACAAGTCACCCAAAATTAATTTTGATCTGTTTTTCCCTTGGTCTTCATTCTGAAGAGGAATGACATGAAGAAAAGGAATGTGTAGTCCATTCCACATAAGGAAGGCCTGCGTAGAACTGCAAGAAATAGAAGTAGTAGTTAAGACCTTATTACCTCGTTTTGATTAAGTTCACTTAAGATAGCCAATTGCTATTAAGTATCTCCAAGCTGATTGAGTATCTTTTCAATCAAGACAACTTATTGCCTTGTTATGAAGTTCAAAAAGAATTTCCAGGTAACCTTCTGAAGGCCTTCTTTCTGACCCCTGTATAAAATTTGCAGACTTCATTCTAAACTCATCATAAGTGAAATGTGCATTTGTGTCGGATGTCATAACTAGAGACCAGGCCAACTTTAAGACCAAGAGAAGTAAGAATTTTGCCAGCACAGTACAGCACACCTTAGTTTGTGTGTCAGAATGTTCACCTTCACTCAGCACTGATTCCGTCCTGTCAGAGAAGTTTCAGAGGCAAGAATCCATGTTATTAATTCAGTGTTATCTGTTTCTCATCATTTTTCACTCACACCTGAGAAAACTGCTGTCACTTTATGTCTCTACAGCCACATACAGGAAACCCTTGAATTTACAGGATGCAAGTAAAGCATACCCATGCTTATAAAATAAGTTTCATTTTCACCTGTTTGAATTTCTTTTTGCCTGATGTTCAGAAAACTTTGGCAGAAATAGAGACAAGAGAAGTGTAATATAATAAGACAATTAGCAATACCAAGGGGCAACCAGATATGAAATATGTTATTATGCTTCTTACACCTCTAACATATTTGGTTTTAGCTATAGAATATGAACTATAGTTGTCATTACCTTTATTTCACCAAAGAAACCATAAAAATAAAGAATGATGGGTTCTAAAAAAGAGCTAGCATTTTCAGCCAACCTACCTGTCACTTCAAATGGCAGATGAAACATGGAACCCATCAGACAAGAATAGAATTGGGTAGAAAAATCCAATGCCCCTCATTTCTTGAAAAGAATAGATTTATTACCGAATGCACTCATGTTCATTACAAAGGAAATTAGAGCAATACACCATCACATGCCAAAAAGGGAGATGGCAGGAAAGTGGGGTGAGGTAGAAGTGAGTGGGAAAGAAAGACATGGAAAGAAGTATCACAGATATTTTCTGAAGCACAAATGATACACACACTCCTAAACTCACTGGATTTCTTGGCAGCCTGTCTTCATGCTACATGGCTATGCAGGTGGGTATTTACTTGTGCCTTGTTTTTAAGAAGTCTTGTCCTAACACTTTTCCTTTTTCAGAAAAATATAATAAAGTATGAAATGGAATAAAGCAAGAAACAAAGCACATTGTTTCCTATATCATTATGATGGAGCTTTGTCCATGGGATTGGCAATGTTATAGCTGAAGGTCATTTAGATGTAAGTAATGAAACTGACTTGTGACAGAAACAGTTTGTTGAAAGGATATGGTGAGGCAAAAAGCTGGGAAATCAGATTTAGATAGGGAAAAGGACAGAATATACCCCCAATTCATGGAGAAAGCATTTCTCTTTGGAATCATCAGAATCATGCTGCTAGAATGAACAGGGTTCTGGAATCAAGTTCCAGAAGGGGTATCTGATTGCATTACTGTGCTTATGTAATATCAGTGCTGGAAAGTTTCTTAATTGATGATCTATTTATTTAACTGTGCCCACTTAGGAGAGAGGTAATTTCCTAAGGGGATATGGGGATGCTATGAGTGAAAGATCTTCCTCTTTAAAAAATAGGAACCACAAAAAATTGAAATAGTTGGATAGATTTTATTGAATATATTTTGTTTCTTGAGGAAATATTTTCATCTACACCCAATCCTTTCTCGTGAGCACTCTTCCCACCTGTGGTCTTTCTGTCCCCTTGCCATCATCCCTCCCATCTTTATTCATACATGGTCATCTAATAACTTCAACTCTTTCTTCAGTATACATGACATTAGTGTTAGAAGTTACAACTTATTTATTATGGAAAGGTTAATTCAATATTCTGCATTAAATTATGTATACTAAACAAAATCAAATCATTGACTACTTTTAACTAAATGTTAAAAATATCACTTTTAGTTCTTTGCATTTTATATTCTTTTTACTTAATTGTCAATTTATGCAACACTTATTATTAGATAAAATGAAAGTTTTATATATTTATTTTTAAATTAAGTATAAAATCTATAAAATAGCTTCAAGTTTAAAATAACTTCAAGAACAACATCAATAAAACCACGTAGCCCAGTAGAAAAGGATCCAGACTGGAATTGAACAGAAATGGCATCATATTTAAACTGTCTTCCACTTGTAAAAACCATGAAACAAGTTACTGGTCTTCTCTAAGTCTTTATTTTTAATATATGTAAGTCAAAACTTCACATAGTATATTACTAGAAAATGTGAGAAATTAAAACACGCTTAATGAAACTGAGGATAATAATAGTGGTAGTGCTGGTTTGAAGAAAGAAGAATTACACACAGTGTACCTGGGTCTATTCTGGCCCCATCACAGACTTGGAAAATCAGCTTTAGTTTAGGAGCAAATGAAATGCTGTTCGAAAACCTACAGCAAATGATGTTCTTTGAGTTTTTTAATGAATGTTGATAAAACTCCAGCATATAGTATGATGCTATCTTCTCTACCTGTCACCACAAGGTGACTGATTCTGTGTTTTACACAGAGCCAACTCCTCCATTATTTGGGGGCTTCATTTTATGTCACACAAAAACTGTTTTCCTTTACTATACTTTCTTAATAGCAGTCCTCTGCTGTCTCCTTACCATCAACTATTTACTCTTCATCACAACACTCTGATTACTTCCTTCATCATACTTTATTTATCATCTCCTTCCTGGCTAGCTTCAAAAGGAAAGATATGTTTCTGTTTTTAATCATTTTATTGCCAATGCCCAAAATAGAGTAGTTGTTCAATAAATATCTATTGAAGAAATAAAAAACACATTCGAAAAACCCAGGAAAATGAGGAAAGATGTCCATAAATGTTTTCCAAATGGAAGTAGTCAACATATTTATTTGAATAAACAAAACCCAAAAATAACGTAAGTGTTAATAAACAGGAGAATAAGTAAATAAACTACTTGGATTTTTCAACCATTACAGTGGTGTTTAATGTATTCTAAACAGGAAAAGAACTGGACATTGCAATTAATGTATAGAGCACTCATTACTGAGTTCACTTTATTTCGCATGTTTCGTTACAGGTATGTTCACTCAGAGCACATAATTATGGTCTAAGGAAGTCTCAGCAGTATCTGCTCCAACATTTCTCATTAGCATAAACTGATTTGCTCACGTATACAGCTGTCAGCAATTAAGGCAAGAACTTAGGCATTCTGATTCCTAAACCAATTCTCTTTCTTCTGCATCATCCTTCTGCTGTTCTATAAGACTACAACAGTGTGATACCAATCATGGTTTTACCACTAGCCAGCACACAACCCTGTCTCTCTCAGCGTTGTTCCTCCCTCCATGTTATAGAGATGCAATATTCCCACGTCAGAGATTTGCTATATTAGCTGACACAATAGTAAGTGGTTGCCTAATCACTCAGTGGAAATCAAGGGTACAACATCCTTTGAAATAAATTCCACTTGATATCATGTAGCATGCAAACTGCCAAATCAAAGCCACTGTTTCATCAGACAAAAAAATTCCATAATGTTATATTTAAAAGTTGTATTTCTTAAATATCAGTTTTCATTGACCCTTTACAAGAAAATTTCTCATTGTCATTTTTCATTGACCCTTTACAAGAAAATTTCTGTTGTTTCTAAAGCAATGAGTCTTTAAATAAGCTAGTAAATCATATACATTGATCTCTTTCTTTGACAAAGTTATATGCTTGTATTTTTTAAACTCATCCAATATCAACTACAGATAAATGGTATTTCAAAAAGGTGTTAAGTTCTAGTATAAATTTTTCTATACAAGGTAAATGTTAGACCATGAGTAGACTTATATTCTCATTTTATACTTTTATCAAGTTATTTGAGCTTAAAGGTGTCGAAATTATAGGCTGTTTGAGATAAATAAGTGAAAACAACCAAATAAAGCAGATAGAGCTAGACTGACAGAAGATGGATTGATGGAGTGTTATCTTGTAATGCTGCCCTAAAAAATGCAAAATTTTTTCATAAAACCAATGAGTCTACAAATGGTGCCACTTTTATTATTCTAAACTAAATATAAAACTGATTGGTATACAGTCCACTCTGATATTAAAACATCAGAAATAGCATGACATTATTTCATGACCCTTCTGGAGCCTGTCACAAAGCAGTGGAAGGGGCGATCAAAACCCTTGTCAGTCTGAAGGGCATCCCCCAACATACCTGGTCCTCTGTGGGAGACATGTCAATACATTAGGTGCTTGATGCTTTTCTTGTCAGAGAAAAAATTTGATGGTGGTAAAGGCTTTTTATATTTCCCTGTTGTTTCTGAAAAGGAATAGGAAATATACTTTTTTAGATTCTAAAGGCAACTAAAATAGAGGCACTTTATGGCAGATGGGATTTTTATGAGCTGTTTGTCACCATATACCAGTCTTGTTAAGAAGCAATCGTTTTCTGCTTCATTACACTAAGATAGCTCTGTTTAGGGTTCCACTCAGCTGTGAAATGATTTTAAAACTTCTATAAGGAGCAGAGATGGTTTTTTTTATATAATAAAAGATTGTTGAACAAAAATGTACTAAAACACACAAAAAAGTGGTCAAATGCACTATTTTTTGTGTCAGAGAAATAGAGATATGCTGAATCTCCTACTTATGCTTAATCTGCTCATTTGTGCCAACAGAGAAAACAACATAATACTTCTCTTTCCTCGCCTAAGGAAGGTAAAAGTTTCTTTTATAGTTTTACATAGTCTTCCTATCATATATCATAGATGGAAAGGGATGAGTGCTTTAGTGAGAATAAATTTCAGCTTCTGTATGTAAAAAGAAAAAATAACAAATTTAGTAAATACAAAAATAACTTCAGTTGTTTTATAATGTTGTGCGGGTTCTCCAAGTGTTTAAGGGGTTCAAGGGCCAACCCAGGTGACATAACCAACCAGACTGGATGGCTCAGTGCTCTAGTTGGTGATGCAGATTTATTTAGGTTGTGGAGGTTATTAAGACCTCCAGGCCTTAATCCAGAGATGATCAGAGTACCATGTGATATCAAGTACCAGATTCAGATTAGGTCCCTGGTACATGGAATGCATGGGTGCCTGACTACTATCCCCCAACTCCCAAGAGATACATTTGACATGGATTTCCTTCCCTCAAAATGAATCTGGTTCTTATTTTTTTATTTTTTATCTTATTGAGGCACTGTGATTTACAGTGCTTACTGATGAAACAAAGGGGAAAGAGCAGGTTTTCTCTTGGGTGGAGCTCTGAGGAGCTGTGGAGTCTGGATGTTGAGAATGACTGACCTCATGATGTGTGGGATGCTCTGCCTTCTTTATTCTAATTCTGTATTCTTATTCTTTATTCCTTATTCTTAAAAGAACAATATACTAAATGTTAGCGCTTGGAGCAGAAAAGATAGTATATGGGATAGGTACTGCCTTGCATGCCTCTGACCCCAGTTCAATCTCCAGCAAGCTAAGCATTATCCCTGAGCACAACCACATGTGGCCCCAAAACAACAACAACAACAACAATAAATAAGACAAAACACAATCCAGAAACATAAAAATGTCTGTTCCTAAGGAATAAAAATATCACCACTAAAGTTAACTTCTCATCAACAGTGGAGACCTCTGTCCACATATTAGAGGTTACATTTAGAATCACTGAAGTCCTGCCAAATGATGAGCAAGCAGATGCAAGCAGATGCCCTTGGGCTACACTTGCTTGGGACAGGATGTATGCAGATGTTACTGGTGCCTGCTTGAGCAAATCGATGAACAATGGGAAGACAAGTGAAGTGATACTGTGATTTACAAAGTTACTCATAGATGAGCTAAGTCATATACCAATCATACTACCAGTGTCAGCTTCCCTTTACCAGTGACACCAGGTTCTCCCCCACCCACTATCCTCATTGTCAGGACCATCTTTAAGTTTGGCTGTAGTAGTTTGGATTTCATGTTTTTAGTATTGGTTCTGTGGTTTGGATATATAAATATGCCACACCTCTATTCCACCAATGCGTCCAAGGTTCCTGAATCTTGCCCCTATACCTCCTTTCTGCCTCTTCTTACTTTCCCACCTCAACTTCTTTCTTTCCTTATTCTCATTTCAATAAACTATGGTCCAGTGTAATCTAAATATTCAGATATACTCAGATATTCTCCATTCCCTTTGTCCTGTTATTTTTATACCACAGATAAGCTTATATCATCTGGTATTTATCTTTTTTCTTCTAGTTGCTTCACTTAACAAGGTATCTCCAATTCCAAGTGGCAGCAAATTGCATGACTTCATCCTTTCTTGTAGCTGCACAGTATTCCATGATATTATATATACCATACCTTTATTATCCATTCATCCATCTTTGGATACTAAGTTGGTTACATAGCTTAGCTATTGTGCTAAGTGATGTAATACATAATGGTGTGTATATGGCCTTTTTGGGGGGTCACATACAGTCCCTGAACGAACAGTTTGAGGCTGTTTGTATTCCTGGAGCAAGCAGATGCCATTAAGCTACACTGGCATGTGATAGGGACAAATAGAAATGTTACTGGCATCCACTCGAGCAAATCAACTAATGGTATGTCAAGTGATCAAGTGATCCAGTAGTGCTCAGGAGTAACTCCTTATTCTGTGTTTGGGGATCATTCCTGGCAGTGTTCAAGGAATCATATGAAGTGCCAGGGATCAAACCAGGTTGGCCAAGTGCAGGCAGATGTCCTACTCACTGTATTATTGCTCCATCTCAGCATGTGTCCTTTTGAATGTGTATTTTCATGTTGTGGGGGGGTAGAAACCACTAAGCACAATTGCTGGATCATATGGCAACACCAGTCTTTACTGAGAAAATTCCATACTATTTTCCGTGATATTCCAAGCATAGCTCTGTCGATTCCTCTTTAGGAGACCCGAATAGTGTTCTCATTCTGCTTTTGTAGGGCCCAGGTCTCTGAGGCGTATGTTAATGCAGGGAGAATGGTGGAGTCGAAGAGATGTGCCTGGACCTGGAGGTTTTTTGTCCTTTAGCTATTTCTTTGATGTTCTTGAAGGCGTTTCACGCCACTCTCTTCCTACTGCACAGCTCAGGTTTTAGGTCGTTCATCATGTTGAGTTCTTGACCTAGGTACACATAACTGCTGCATTCAGAGATGTTTGTCTGTTGAGAGTGAATGGAACACCGGGAACTAGTTCATTTTTCATGAACATAGTTTTGTTCAGATTCAGCTGTAGACCTATATTTCCACATTCTTGGTTAAAGTCAGGCAGCATTTTTGCCGCTTGGCTAATGTTTGGTGTATGATGTCATCAGCGAAGAGAAGGTAGTTTAGTAGCTGACCATCTATCTTCACTCCTTCCCATTCTTATTGTCGCATGATGTTCTCAAGGGTGGTGCTGAGAGTTTCGGTTTAATGGTATCACCCTGCAGAACCCCTCTTTTGACATCAGTGATAACTTCCTTGTAGAATGGTGAGATCCTGGTAGTGAATCCATAATACAGCTAATGAAGGATCTTGATGTATTGGGTTTGAACTCTTTGGCTAGGGCTTCAATGACTGCTTTGGTCTCAACAGAATCAAAGGCTTTCAATAAATCAATGAACATGAGACAGAGCAGCATCTTGTACTCCCTACAAACTTCAATGAGCTTGGTTACCATGTTGATATGGTCGATTGTGCTAAATCCTTTTTGGAAGCCAGCTTGCTCACATTTTTGTCCTTCATCTAATTTTCTGCCAATCCTGTTCAGGATGACTCAAGTGAACAGCTTATAGATGACAGACAACAAGAAGATTGGGGAGATAGTTGCCAATGTTGTGGATGTCACCCTTTTTAAACAGTGGAAGTGTCTTGCTGGTTTTCCATTGGGAGGACACCTTGCATTCATACAGGTAGCGTGTGAAGAGCCGAGCCAGTGTATTGATGAGTACTGAAGGCAGATTCTTCAGGAGTTCAGTTCTGACTTTGTCTGGGCCTGCCTGTGCTGTTCGCTTCTTTACCAATGAAATGGCATATCAGATTTCAGAGGGGAGAACATTGGGAACAACATATCCATCCTGCAGAATTTGGTATGTGGGCAGGTTGACGTGGCTATCAAAGAGATCCGAGTAGAAGTCATTTATAATCTTCTCCATTGCCTTTCTGGAAGATGTGATCCATCCATCATGACATCAGAGGGCAGTCATCTTGGATTATAGTTGTAGAAGGATAGGCGGGCATTGTGAATGCTTTCCCTGGCTTCTGTTGCATTGGCCAGTATTTCTGCTCTTCTCTCTTTGAGTTCTTCCTTTATCGCTTCTCTGCACTGCTTTGCAAGTTTGGATGTTAGCATTTGGTTGCCTGAGGCTGGCACTTTGCCACATTGGTGAACGAACTCGAGAGTTTTAAAAGACAGGTGTCATTTTTGGCTTTCTCTTTGGTGTTTTTGCACAATCATGGAGGTGCTGAACCAGTAGGTTGTTTTCTTCATTGATGTCGTCAATGATGGCATCTTCCCATATTTCCTCAATGATGCCAAAGAGTTCCCAGTTGGTGGTCATTCTGGGAATTCTCTGCTTAATTTGTGCAGCCTTTTCTCCCTGTTCCATGAAGTAGAATTTTGCATAAAGGAGATTGTGGTCCAATCCTGTTTGGAATTTTGGGATGACAGCGGACATGGGTCAGGCAAAAGGGTCAATTCAAGATGATGTGGTCAATTTCATTGTGGAACTGTCCACCAGGAGATTCCCATGTCCACAGCCTTTTGGAACTGTGAGTTCCCATGAATGGTTTGGTGATCATGATGAGCTCTGATTGTCTCTTATCCTGTTCATTCCATTCTAGGCCATGGGTCCCAATGTGGAGTTCTTCGGCCGATCTTCTTGGTCCTATCTTGTCATTAAAGTCACCAACTATGATCTTGTAGAAGATGTGATCTTCTTTATAGAACTCCTCCAGTTCCATGTAGAATTTCTCAATTTCTTCTTGTATGTGGATGTTTATGCATCGACAACGAAGATAGAAACTGCTGGCAGTGGGCCACATCTCTTCAAGTGTAATCGTCTATCCAGTTTGTTAGGCATTCAAATGAATCAGTGTTCATGGCCAGGTTCGTGTTGACAAGGACATCGACACCACCGATGCCTCTTTCATCGCATGTTCTGAGGAACAATTCTTCTCCAGTGTCAAAACAGTATGATGCGATTGACACCTCCTCATATCGGTCGGACGTATGATGTCATACTTGATCTTTCATGCTTGCACCATCAGGTCTCGATATGTGCTTCCAATGCCAGCATACATGCATTGAAATTACAGACTGTCATTTTAGTCCTTCATTTTGGCAGCCAATTTTGGCCCCTAAAATTTTATTATCCACTTCTTGTTCGTGATTCTTGGTAATCTGCCTGGTGTATCTGCATCTGTGGTTCAAGCATTCCTGATCTTGAAATACTTTCCTCTGCCTTCGGGTCTCTGAAGGGTGGGTCTCTGTAGGCTGGGTCTCTGACAAGCCTGGCTGGAGATTGGCTTAGTCTCTTGGGTGGAGTTCTGATGAGCTGTAGAGTGTGGATGATGAAAATCGCTGCCAGCATGGTGTGGGGGTTCCTCTGGGTTATTCTGAGGCTCTATTAGGATAGTGGACCTGGGTCGGAAGTTGCTCTCCATCCCTGAACCCTCGTGGTCAGTGGAGTGCAGGGAGCACATCGGGAGAGCTGTTAGTGTTCAGCCTGGTGTATCTGCATCTGTAGTTCAAACATTCCTGAGCTTGAAATACTTTCCTCTGAAGGGTGGGTCATAAAATGTAACATAAAATGAGATAAATATGTAATCTTGCTTTCCAAGATGTGAGGTTTTGGAAACTGTGACCATCAATATTTATGAATCATGAAATCTGCCCTCCATGGCTTGGAATCAGCAGACACAGGCCTATATGCATAATTAAGGGTGAAGCAGAGGTATGGTGCTTCCCTTCCTTTACCCACACTCTAACATTTAAGGAAAAACTATACGAATAGTTCCACTTCATATCTCACACAGCTGAAACCAAGTCCTGCAATGGAATTAACTTAACTCTTCAACATTTAAAGTTCTTACTTTGAAAAAAATTAATTCACATGCTACTCCTAATATTTTCAAGTAAGAAAAAATAATTTTATTAAAACAAAAATTCCTTTTCATTTTTTTAGAAAAGTAAAACTTTGTTTACTTTCCATTAGACACAAATTAACCATCTCTTAATGCTTCCAACTGGTGGGTTAAATAGTTGGCTGAATTGCTAAATATACTATTTGCAGGTAAAATATTTTTAAAATTAAAACTCAATAACATTCACTTAACTCAAAGTCCCCAGTCAATACATTATATGTTGAGTTTGCTGAAACAAACATGCTTTGGAAGCTAACATGAGCTACCTAGCCAATAAGGAAGAGAATGTCAGTAAAGAGGACCAAGTTGGCAATGGAGAAAAATAGACAAAGACAAAGCACATACACTGAGAAAGAGAAGAAAATAGTTTTCAAACTGTCTGAAAACCCATTCTGTTATGCCTTGTGCCTTAGAATCACTATTTAAGACATCTGTGGCTACTATTATGGGGAGATGTAAAAGGACTTCCTTGTATTATAAGTGTTATGATTTTTAATGAAATTAACAGGAGCTAATTTTTAAATTTAAAAAAAAAATCTAAACTATAATACCAGACCAACTTATAAGCTCTATCTGGTGCTATGGCAAATAATGCCTTTGTGAGTTGACCTTGATTTTGAATGTTGCCCTCAAAAAATTCATTATGAAAAGAAGAAGGCCTGAAGGAATTTCTTCCAAAATATTAATAGCTCTAACCAAGACAATTAGGTCAGTCTGAATCAAGTCAGAAGCATCTCTATCTTGAAATATATTAAGAATTTTAAAGAATTTTTCAGTTGTACATTTTGTAGAAAATTCTCAAATGCAGGTATGACTCACCTTTAAAGATCTCTTTTTGTAACCTTTGAAGATTCAGGTGGGCAGAAGGAAGTTTTAAACTATACATCTTCGCTAAGTAATTATAGGTATTTGGGAAAATAATTCAAATGCCAATGCAGAAATAATAAGACTCTGAACCGTGACAAAATATTTGGTGAGAACATTAAAGAGGAAATGAGTCAAGAAATCTTGAAGAGGTAAAATGAATGGGTTTCTTTGAGTAACCGGAGATAAGTTATCAGGAAGTTGAAAACAAAAATTTCAGCAGAGTGAATAACGAGGAAGATGGATTCATGAAGCTTAAGGTACAGATTGAAAGAAGAAATAATAGGACATTTTGAACTCTCACACCGGCCTGTCTCCAACTCAGGTATTCTCCCTGGGGTGTGCGGCTGGCAGGCGGCCGCTCACATGGCCGCTTATTAATACAAAAAACTAGGAAATTCAACACCAAGGGAAGGTAATACCCTCAAGAAAAAAGAAACATTACACTAGAGGAATCTATCCCTGAACACCGCCAAACCATGGGGAAACAACGCAGATCCCCAGCTCGAAGAACAGATGAAGGAATCGACCCTGAAGACTCAAAAAAGAATACAGATGTGCAAGATCTCTCTGACAATGAAATTAGAGAAGAAATTGGTAGGATGCTTAAGGAGCTCAACGAAAAAAATGGAGCAGGTGTCCAATAAAATACAGGAGAACATAAACGAAGCAGTTGAAAGGGCAGTCAATAAACTACGGGAGGATAAGAGAACCATGCAAATAGAAATATCATCGTTAAAAACTCAGTAGACGAAATGAAAAACACAATCGGGGCTCTCAACAGTAGGATTACAGCAGTGGAAGAGAGAATCAGTGAGACTGAAGATGAGCTGCAGAAAGCACTCAGAGATCTACGTAAGATGGAAAAAGACTGGAAAATGGATCAGCAACGTTACAGAGAACAATGGGATAAAGCCAGGCGGAACAACATAAGAATCACCGGAGTCCCAGAGGGACAGGAAAGTAACCCCAAGGAAATTAAAACAGTTAAAAACATCCTGGCTGAAAAGTTCCCCGAGTTAAAGGACGAAGGCATCCAGATCCAAGAAGCCCGACGCGTACCAGCAAGAAGAGACCCCAATAGAAAGACCCCAAGACACATCCTAGTCAAAGTAATGGATGCCATAGACAGAGACATAATTCTTCAGGCAGCAAGATCAAAGAAGGAAATTGTATACAAAAGAGCATCCATTCGACTTTCAGCAGACTTCTCAGAAGACACCCTCCAAGCCCGAAGGCAGTGGTGGGATATAGTAAAAAAAGCTTAATGAAATGAATGCCTCAGCAAAAATTCTTTATCTAGCTAAACTCTTACTCAGATTTGAAGGACAGATATACAACTTCTTGGATAAACAACAGCTTAGGAACTTTGTAAAATCAAAACCAACCTTAAAAGAATGACTGAAAGATCTACTATAAGATGAGACATAACCCGAAAGAACAAACAACCTATACAGAAAGATGGCACAAAATCCCATGACAATAATCTCTCTCAATGTCAATGGTCTGGATGCACCAGTTAAGACACACAGAGTAGCAAAATGGATCAGAAAATTGAATCTGACATTCTGCTGCCTTCAAGAAACACACCTGAACAATCGGAGCAAAGACAGGCTCAAAATAAAAGGCTGGAAAACAATCCTTCACTCAAACAACCCATCCAAAAAGGCTGGGGTGGCCATACTGATATCTGACAACATAGACTTCAGGCTGAAGAAGGTCAGAAGGGACAGTAAAGGTCACTTCTTAATAGTCAAGGGATGCATATATCAGGAAGAAATCACGCTATTAAACATATATTCACCCAATGATGGCCAGCAAAATACCTAAAACAACTAATAATAGACTTGAAAGAAGAGATTGACAGCAACACAATTGTAGTTGGAGACTTCAACACTGCTCTATCAACCCTGGATAGATCAACAAGATTGAAATTTACCAAGGAAATACTGGCCCTAAAAGAAGAGATGGAAGAAAGAGGGCTGGTAGACATATACAGGGCATTTATCCCCAAAAAAGCAGAATACACATTCTTCTCCAGTAAACATGTAACATACTTCAAAATAGATCACATGCTGAGCCATAAATCATACCTCCATAAAATCAAGAAGATAGAAATTGTGCCGACTATTTTTTCAGACCATGATGCACTGAAAATAGAAGTTAATTGTACACAAAAATGGAGACCAATACCAAGTACCTGGAAACTAAACAGCTCACTGATGAACAATCAGCAAGTCATAAAAGAAATCAAAGAGGAAATCCAAAGATTCCTGGAAGCAAATGAGACTGAAGACACGAATTACCAGAACTTGTGGGATACAACACAAGCACTGTTAAGAGGCAAGTTCATATCTCTTCAAGCATTCATTAGAAAAAGAAGAAAAGGCCATCATAAACAGTCTGACTTCACAACTTAAGATCTTAGAGAGTGATCAACAAAAAGGAGCCCAACCCAAGCAGAAAGAAAGAAATAGTAAAACTTAGAGCAGAAATCAATGAGATGGAAAGTCAAAAACAATCCAGAAGATCAACAAAACCAAAAGCTGGTTCTTTGAAAAAAATAAACAAGATTGACAAACCACTTGCAAGACTTGTAAGAAACGGAAAAGAGAGAACCCAAATAAATAGAATAAGAAATGAAAACGGGGACATCACAACAGAAACCACCAAAATTCTAAAGATCATCAGAGATTACTATGAGAGCCTGTATGCCACGGAACAAGAGAACCTAGAAGAAATGGACAAATTCCTGAAATCCTATAGCCTCCCAAGTCGGCAACAAGAAGATTTGGAATACCTCAACAAACCTATCTCCATCAAGGATATAGAATCGGTAATCAAAATTCTCCCCCAAACACAAAAGCCCTGGTCCAGATGGATTCACCAGTGAATTCTATAAAACCTTTAAAGAGGACCTACTCCCAATTATTTTCAAGCTCTTCCAGCAAATTGAAGAAACAGAAATACTCCCAAATAGCTTTTACGAGGCACATATCACCCTGATACCCAAAGCAGACAGTGATGTCACAAAAAAAGGAAAACTACAGGCCAATCTCCCTGATGAACACAGATGCTAAGATCTTCAGAAAAATACTAGCAAACAGAATCCAAAGAGTCATCAAAAAGATTATACACCATGACCAAGTGGATTCGTCCCGGGGAATGCAAGGATGGTTCAACATTCGCAAGTCAATCAACATAATACATCATATCAACAAAAAGAAAAATAAAACCATATGATCATATCAATAGATGCAGAGAAGGCATTTGACAAGATTCAACACTCGTTCATGATAAAAGCTCTCTGTAAAATGGGGATTGAAGGAACCTTCCTCAAGATAATCCAGACCATCTACTAAAGCCCACAGCGAGCATCATTCTCAATGGGGAAAAACTGAAAGCCTTCCCCTTAAGATCAGGGACAAGACAAGGCTTCCTACTCTTACCACTTCTATTCAATATAGTATTGGAAGTACTTGCCATAGCAATCAGGGAAGAAAAAGACATTAAGGGCATCCAGATAGGAAGGGAAGAAGCCAAGTTGTCACTATTAGAAGATGACATGATATTATACCTGGAAAACCTGAAACTCTCTACCAAGAGGCTCCTAGAAATAATACATTCCTATAGAAGAGTGGCAGGGTACAAAATCAATACCCAAAAAGTCAATGGCCTTCCTATATGCAAACAGCAAAAGAGAAGAAAGGGACATTAAAGAAACTATCCCATTCACAATTGCGCTGCAGAAAATCAAATACCTAGGAATCAGTTTGACAAAGAATGTAAAGGATCTCTACAAAGAAAACTACAAAACGTTACTTCAGGAAATAAAAGAAGACCTGAGGAAATGGAGACACATTCCCTGCTCATAGATTGGAAGGATTAACATTATCAAAATGGTAATACTCCCTAGAGCTTTATACAGATTCAATGCGGTCCCTATAAAGATACCCATGATGTTCTTCAAAGAAATTGAACAAACACTCCTGAAATTTGTATGGAATAATAGACCCCCCACGAATAGCTAAAGCAATCCTTGGGAATAAGAAGATGGGAGGTATCACTTTCCCCAACCACAAGCTCTACTACAGAGCAGTTGTAATTAAGACAGTGTGGTATTGGTATAGAGACAGACCCATAGACCTATGGAATAGAACAGAATATGCTGAAACACACTCTCAGATATACAACCACTTAATCTTCAATAAAGAAGCAAAAAATATTAAGTGGAGCAAAGAAAGCCTCTTCAACAAATGGTGCAGGGAAAACTGTGCAGCTACTTGTAAAAAAGGACTTAGACCTCCTTCTAACGTCATGCACAAAAGTCAGATCAAATGGATTATAGATCTCAACATCAGACATGAATCTATAAGATACATTGAAGAAAACATAGGAGAAAGGCTTTACGACATGGAAACAAAAAGTATCTTTAAAGACGACTCACCACTGTCCAAGCAAATGGAAGCAAAGATAAATAAATGGGATTATATAAAATTCAAAAGCTTCTGCACCTCAAAAGAAACGGTCACGAAGATACAAAGACAATCCACAGAATGGGAAAGTTCACCCAATACCCATCTGACAAGGGGTTAATAGCCAGGATATATGAGGCACTGGTAGCACTCCACAAGAAAAAAACAGCCAACCCCATCAAAAAAAATGGGGAGAAGAAATGAACAGAAGATTCCAAAAAAGAAGAAATTCGAATGGCCAAAAGGCATATGAAAAAGTGCTTTTCATCTTTAATTCAAGGAAGGAATTGGATTAAAATTGAAGAGCACCTTTTCCTTGGAACATGCGACGAAAGAGGCGTCGATGGCGTTGGTGTCCTTGTCAACACGAACATGGCCGTAAACATTGATTCATTTGAATGCCTGACAAACCCGAATAGGACGATTACACTTGAAGAGATGTGGCCCACTGCCAGCAATTTCTATCTTCATTGTCTACGCACCAACATCCACATACAAAGAAGATGAAATTGAGAAATTCTACATGAAATTGGAGTTCTATAAAAAGATCACACCTTCTACAAGATCATAGTCGGTGATTTTAATGCCAAGATAGGACCAAGAAGATCGGCTGAAGAACTCCCCCATCGGGACCCATGGCCTAGAATGGAACGAACAGGGTGAGAGACTATCTGAGTTTATCATGTCCACCAAGACCATTCATGGGGAACTCACAGTTCCAGAAAGCTGAAGCGAAACGTTGGACATGGGAATCTCCTGGCGGACAGTTCCACAATGAAATTGACCACATCTTTAATTGACGGTTTTGTCTAACCGATGTAGCTGTCGTCCCCAAATTCCAAACATGATCGGACCACCGTCTCCTTCATGCAAAATTCTACTTCCCGCAATGGGGAGAAAAGGCTGCAAAGTTTAAGAAGAGAACTCCCAGAACGACCACCAACTGGGAACTCTTTGGCACCATTGCAGCAACATGGATCATTGATGACATCGATGAAGAATACAACCGACTGTTTCAACACCTCCATGATTGTGCGAAGAATGCCGAGAGAGAGAAAGACACAAAAGAACGCCTGTCTTCAGAAACTCTCGAGCTCATTCACCAACGTGGCAAGGCGCGAGCCTCAGGAGACCAAATGCTAATGTCCAAGCTTGCTAAACAGTGAAGAGAAGAGATAAAAGAAGACCTCAAAGACAGAACAGCAGAAATACTGGAAAATGCACAAGAAGCTGGGAAAAGCATTCGCACTGCCCGCCTGTCCTTCCGCCAACTATAAGACCAAGATAACTGCCCTCTGATGCACTGATGGATCTATCACATCTGCCAGAAAGGCAATGGAGAAGATTATCCAGGACTTCTACTCAAATCTCTTTGATAGCCACATCCACCTGCCCACATACCAAATTCCACAGGATGGATATGTCATTCCTAATGTTCTCCCTTCTGAAATCTGACACGCCATCTTGTCGGTAAAGAAGGGAACAGCACCAGGCCCAGACAAAGTCAGACCCGAACACCTGAAGAATCTTCTGTCGATACTCATCAATACACTAGCTCGGCTGTTCACACGCCACCTGTCCGAATGCAAGGCGCCTTCCCAATGGAAAACCAACAGGACAGTTCTATTGTTCAAGAAGGGAGACATTCACGACATCGGCAACTATCGCCCCATCTGCCTGTTGTCCGTCATCTACAATCTGTTTACACGAGTCATCCTGAACAGGATTAGCCGAACACTAGATGAAGGACAACCATGGGGAGCTAGCAAGCTTCCGGAAAGGACTCAGCACAATCGACCATATCCACACAGTAACCAAGCTCATCTAGGTTTGTAGAGAGTACAAGATGCCGCTCTGTCTCACATTCATTGATTTACAGAAAGCCTTTGATTCTGTGGAGACTTAAACAGTCATTGAAGCCCCTAGCCAAACAGGGGTGTTCAAACCCAATACATCAAGATCCTTCGTGAGCTGTATTATGGATTCACCACCAGGATCTCACCATTCTACAAAGAAGTGATCATTAATGTGAAAAGAGGGGTTCGACAGGGTGATACCATTTCACCAAAACTCTTCAGCGCCACCCTCGAGAACATCATGCAACAATTAGAATGGGAAGGAATGGGAGTGAAGATAGATGGTCGGCAACTACACCACCTCCGCTTCACTGATGAGATCATTCTAATAACACCAAACATTAGCCAAGTGGCACAAATGCTGGCTGACTTTGACTGAGAATGTGGAACGATATGTCTACAGCTGAATCTAAAGAAAACAGTGTTCATGAAGAATGAACTAGTTCCTGAGGTCCCATTCACTCTCAATGGAACAAACATCTCTGAATGCAGCAGTTATGTGTACCTAGGTCGATACACCAACATAATGAACGACCTAAAACCTGAGCTGCGCAGGAGGAAGAGAGCAGCATGGAATGCCTTCAAAGGCATCGAAGAAATAGCTAAAAGGACAAAGAACCTCTGGGTCTGGGCACATCTCTTTGACTCCACCATTCTCCCTGCATTAACATACGCCTCAGAGACCTGGGCCCTACGAAAGCAGGATGAGAATGCTATTCGGGTCTCCCAGAGAGGAATCGAAAGAGCT